>JAXGGA010005285.1:0-79609 GCA_038373865.1 Uloborus plumipes | reverse complement strand
TATAAAAATCTAAATTTCGTAACTCTTTCAAAATTTGATTTTTTGAAAAACATTGAATAGACCCAAAATTCCTTTCATAATTTGGAGATTTTTTCCTAAATAAACTATATGCTTATCTCTAACGGTTTAGAAATTAGCTATTGGTCCATGATTGGAGTGGACACCCTGTATATTTTTAATTCTCCATTTAACTGTGAACAATCAATTGTCTATTTAAGTGTATAATTTTGTTCGAGCATTTGTGTACGCATAGACAATATACCCTGTACTTCTTTCTTTTAGGCTAGTTTGAATCGGTGTTAATACTTACGGATGAATAATTATTTGCGCCAAATTTAAATTGAACAAAGTCACACCCATCCTTTGTTAACAAATAATTAAATTACTCAGGAGTTGGATCTTGAGTTTAGTTTCTATTGTTGAAAGCCGGTTAATGAGATAATTTCTGCCGAGGGGCCCTCAGGACTCCGATCACGCGCTTGAACCACTTTACTTCTGTTTGGATGGATCCATTCGAAGCAAGTGTCAAAAGCAGGAGACACTCAATGCCCAGCATTTGATCTTCAAAAAGCTTTTGAAACTAGTTCATCAGAAACGGCCAGAAGTGCTGGAAACGAAACGGGAATCAAAGGGAAGGGGGAAAAAAATAAAAATCTCCGGTTAGAAGAGAGATGGGGAATTTTCGGCATCGCCATTTTCCCCGCTAGCTCACTGTTTGCTTTCGGAATGAATGTCTTTCACAAAATCGAGATCTGTGAGGGAACTCTTTTCCTAAAATTAGAAGCGACGCACTTGTGAAACTTAGAAATTGGAAGGCGTGAAAGAGGGAAAAAAATCTTTGGATAGTATGTTTTGAAAGCAAACATAGCATGGCGTAATTGAGCTTCGGAGAAATCGTCTATATATGAGTGGCGTAACATTATTTTAGTTGTTAAAGAAATAGGATGTCCCACTTTTTTCATACTTTGTTTTGAATATAATATTAAATCATATTTATTGGCTTGCCGTTCTTATTATAGTTGTGTTCCCTACAAATTTCCGATATTAACGATACTTAGAGAAAAAAATATAAATAAACTTTTTCATTAAGAGATGGTTACACCTTACCTTCAAACTATAAAGAATATATTTCATGCACTTGCTAATCTGACGAATATATCCCAAGTAGCACACTTCGTTTTTTAAAGGTTGTAAAATGGTTATATATATATATATATATATATATATATATATTTTTAATTAGAAGTAAAAGACCTTGCGAAAGTCTGCTACCAGTTTCAAAGAGCTGCCATAGGCGCCTTTTGACCTGTGTGGTGAAGTTTATCTTTCTGTTCTATATGATTCTTCAACTACTTTGTTTATGTTAATATATATATATATATATATATATATATATATATATATATATATATATATATATATATATATATATATATATATATATATATATATATATATATATATATATATTAATGTCTTTTCAGATAATGACACGCACTGCGCTCAGTAGAGAGTTTAACTACTTCCATTTACCTCTAATTATTTTAACTCATTAATGCCTAGCGTCCCTTTTTAGGGACGGTCAAAAAAAGGGGCTGCATTTCCCCAAAATGAACATTTCTACCAAATAATAGTGTTCAATTAGTACCTTGGTATTGTTTCAACTCGTTATTAACAGATTGCAGCACATAACCATTGTAAAGTGTGTTTTGTAGCAGTTTTAATATGATCTTTATCAAAAATTACATCGTTCACAATCTCAAGAGAAAAAGCTAAGTTTTCAAAGTTATTCCCGGCTTCCCAGTTTATGTTAATTGCTGATTTTATTTCTTCTCAAAAATGTTTCTTTAAATATTATATCGTAGGCAGAAACAAATTTTAGTAAAAAAAGTATGTACCCTCTGGGGTCTATCGTAACTTTTAAGGGGCGATTTTTCTTTCCTTAATAAGAAAATTATTTTTTACATGATATTTTTTTAATTATTTTTCCTGTCCATTAAACACTGTTCGTAACCAGTATACAAAATATCTTTGGAAAAATAAATGTCAGGCATTAATGGGTTAAAAAGTCCTTTTCAATGAGATCAGAAAATTGAAAATTAATTTGATACATTTTACAGTTTTTTTTTAAATGAGTGTTTCTTCAAACTATGAATCAATATCAACTTACAGCAATTAATAAAATTTAAAATGAATAAAAACTTTTTTTTTAAATTTATTATGAGATGTTCTACATTGGAGACGGATGCCTATTAAGTAACTACCTATTATTGGCAATAATTAATATTAGTAAAAGTGATGATATCAATCATAATTTTATTTTATTATTTAACTTAACATCTCACATCTGTAGTTATTGTTCAAAAAAGGATTTGAAGTGAATGCTTATATTAAGAGACGTTGTTTCCTTTGCACAACATACATATTTTCCAGTGAACCAGGGGTTCAGAAGTGCTATAATTATGCCTAAAAATAAGCTATGAACTACTAAAAATAAGCTATGAACTTCTAAAACGATCAACCACAGAATAAATTTAAAAATAGCAGAAATTTTCCGCTGCTCTAACAATTGTTGTTATTAATATTATTGTTTAAAGCAAATGAGCTACGGAACTATTTTATTCGAACATTAAATCATAAAAAAAGCATTTTCAACGTTGCATAATTATACCATAAATAAATCAATAACATGAAGCAGGAAAAAGCTCAAATAAAATCTACAACAATGCATATATAATACAGTGTTATCTTTTGAAATAAAAACTCGAAGGCATGTTTTGCTTTAAACGAATAAAAAGATGGAAAACCTAAACAAACTCGAGAGCTTCTTCCCCCAGAGCTTACCACTTGGTCCTACGGGACGACAGACGAAAGCAAACCAGAGAAGGAAAAAAACGTGATGCGTATTAAGTTTCCTTCATTTTGTTTGAGAAAGACTTTTTTTTTCTCTTATTTCAAAATTTTTTTACTCCAGATATGCTTCAAAATGTATGACGGGTATGTGATCGCGGGGTTAGATCTTTCGAATCTTTTCGAACAGATAGATTGGAACGGAGAATTTGGAAGGCAAAAGAAGTTGCGACCGAAAAAAATGTATAGAGGCAGACAGATATGATTTTTTTACGTCTATATATTTTTCTGTGATAACCAGCTTCTTGCTGAGGGACGGGATGGATTTCAATGATTTGCTTTCCCAGAGAATAGCGATTTTTCTTCCGGGCTCTTGACATACTTTCACGGAGTGCGACTTCTGTATGGATTTTTTTTAGATTAATGCAGAGCTTTTCTTTGGATTATTTTGTTTTACTGTTACACGTTTCGCTTACAAATAGAAAAAAGTATCATGCACGTCTAGAAAAGGATGAAGATGGATGTAACAATCGACTAGATTTTATTACTATTTATTGATCGACAAATGTATACTACGTATGTACTCTACAAGTATAAATTCATATCATATAATCAAAAAAAAAAAAAAAAGGATGCAGTTTGAAGTAGCAATCGAATAGATTTTATTTGAACGATTTTGTTAGGTTACTATTTATGTACTCGACAAGAGTGTATACAATGTATACACCCTAAAATTATAGACTCATGTCATATAAATAAAAAAAAAGAATAAAGATGAAAGTAACAATCGAGTAGATTTTATTTGAAAAATCTTGTTAGGTTACTATTTAGGTATCCATCTAGTGTATCACAATGTATTTACCCTATAAGTATAAACAACTAATCAAAAGTATTGCAAGTTTAAGAATTCTACCATTTTATCAAGAATTAACATAAAAAATTATTGTATTTTTTGAAGCCAATTAGTAATTTTTAATGAATATGCTAAATTGGTTTAAAGACAAGATCTGATTAAGTTATAGAAGAAAAATAATCAACTGTCATTTTTTGAAGCAGTCCCAAAAATGTTTTGTTTTTTTAAAAAAATTGAAGCCCAGATGGGTTTGCTTGGAAAACAATTGATACGAAAATATTTTAATTAAAAGAGAATGATTTGTAATTAAACCTTAATGCATCAATTTTAATTAATAATAGTTGCTTGTAACTCTACACACAACTTATTACAACTTGTAACAACTTATTACGAACACGACTGCTATTCTACATTTACTATGCGTTGACCGAAAGACTTTTCTCAAGTGTTGCTCCAGATGTGTTTTTTTAATTACCACACATTGTAAAGCTACTGATACTTAAATATCATGTAATAGCGTAAAATAGCAGTTTAAATTAAATACACATTCATATCGATATCATATATTTATGTCGTTATTGACGTTACAAGTTTTTATTGTTAAATTTTCTTATAAAACTTTCAATCGGTAAACTATTTTTTTACATTACAATTTTATGTAATTACTAGCTGGGTACCTGGCCCTGCCCGGGTTTCTGTGGGTGTAGGGTGGTTTAGTGAAACTCATTTATAAATTTCCCAACACTAAAGTGTATATCTATAAACATAATGGCTACTTCTGTAAACAATGGCTATGTTATGGATAAACTATAAAAAAATAATGCAAGCTAAAAAAAAAATAGCAAGTTACAAATAATGTTTGAGTAAATAGGAAATGTTATAAGCTTGGTATATTAAAATAAATATATATTTACAGTATCAATCGTACTGAAATTAACCATTTCCAAATATTGCTCGTTAAATAAGTCCCATTATTAGTTTCTATCCTCGTGATAACATTGGTGAGGTGAAAACATTTTATGTACATAATTTAGAAATTTTTTTGACTATAAACACTTTCTATTCTCTAACTATTGCCAAAATCATTTTTTTTATTGCACCCGTTAGCGATTGTTGGCTCAGATAAATATAAAAATCCTTAGAAGGCAATAAATTCCATACTTACTCCAGAGAAGCCTTGGTTCAAAATTTTCAATATGATTACAATCAATATTGTTGCTGCATGGCACCAAATTTTTGCAACAATGGGTTGAAAATTTAATCATTTAATGGGGAAATGACATAAAATTAACTGTTTTCTATAATAACTTTTTTAAACTAAGCTTTTTAGAAATAAATTATAGCTTATCCTGCTCCCTGTTACTGTAGCTATCCACGGTGAAAAAATGGTTAAAATCGGTCCAGTAGTTTGGAAGATTACCCCGGACATACGTTTTCAAAAGTAGTCTTTTATGTATATAGATTTAAAATATTTAAATTATCTCATGCTAACTTTCTTGAAAAGTGATTTGCATTTTTATATTGTTTTATCTGCTTTTTGTCTTTTATATAGCATGGTTTACATATCTGAAGCAGATTTAATAGTATTACACGTAATTTGATTTACGCTAACTATATATAATTACATTTAATATACTAGCATGCATAGCAATAACTTCGAGATAAGTAACATTTTACGCGAAGATTCCGTTTCAAAAAACTAACACCGTGATTTATTTTCGAGATTATCGCACTAAAACATATACGACCGAGTGAGAAATACTTGCTTCTAATGATATCGTCGGGTAAATAGTTCCCAACTTCTTTAACAAGATATCTGCAGCAGTAATTAAACTTCTGGAAGCTGCAATAAAAACAGTCCCCGGAGGGCACGGGGGCCCTTTTGTTTTTATCTTCTTTTTGCCGGAATGCCCCAGTGCCGATACTTATATCGGGCGTTTTTATCTGGGCGGGCAACAAAGCGCAATCAATAACATATTACTAAAAGTTCCTCAGGGAAATTCGGCGCAAAAGCACAATAAAACAGACAGCGGAGGAAGAGGGAGTGAGGAGAAAAAAAAAATATAAGCAAATGAAAAGGATTGGAAAAGGAGCAAAGGGTGGAATAAAATAAAATGAAGAAAACTAAAAAATAAAACGAAAGGAAACGAAAATAAAATAAACAAACAAACAAAATTTTCACAATCACCTTTGCTGAGATTGCAGCGAAGTGGGATAGGAAGAAGAAGAAGAAGAAAAAAAGCGCTAGTTTTCTTGTTGGAAAAAAAAAAGAACACTCGACGCGAAGGCTTTTTTGGGGCTATCTTTTCAACAGAGCACTTTTCGATGATCACATTTGAATTGCTAATCTCTCTTTTAATTCCGATTTTTCAAAGGAAGAGATGGATGAGGTCTTATTAATGGCCTCCTTTCATTCGCGTACCTTTTTTTTCCCTTCTTCACCATATCTGTTAGTCTGGCCGACTTTCTCTATGTGCATTTATATTGGCGATTGCCCAATTCGCCACTTTCTTCTTCAAGATGGATCCTTTCTCGCCTCAACAGCTGTCTGATTAAATCAACTATATGCGTCTTATGTAAGGGAAAGCCCCGGAATCGGTTATTTTGGCCGCCGCCCAGGTGTTTTTTTTCCCTCTCACACACACACATATATCCCTCACATGTTTTCCCCTCCTTAAATTTCCTGTTACTCGGCATTATATTAATGGCCGACTGATTCCTCGCCGGCACTTTTGAGAAAGAAAACGTGATGGAATGGCTTAAGTTTTTCCAGAGTATGAAAAGGCCCCTTAAAATCTCAGTCAGAACGATGATGGATCGGGCTGGTAAGCGATGGATTCTCCATTTTTTTGAAGTGAAAAACTTTTAAAATCAAAATTTATATGTGGATGGAATACATGACAGTATTTTGGCAAGCATTTGGGAAAAAATTACGCTCACGTAGATAGTCAAAAGGTGCATCAGTACTCTAGATTGTCTTCTGCTAGCTCGCAGACTATAATGTATACACACACACATGTACAATACCCGGCTTTGCCCGGGTGCTTATTAACCCTCTCGCTGCGCATCCCGCGATTTCCACGGGCAACGTTGAAGTAGCAAAATTTGCGTAACCCGCGATTATCGCGGGGAAGCGTTTTTGCCGTCGATTTAATGTGCAACCCGCTCTTTCCCCGTTTATGGTTTCATTTCGGCTTTTCTGTAATGTTTAATTGTTTATTTAGATGTCGACTAACAAATGGCGTTAGTTGTCCACGTTTCTGAGAAATATATAATATTATTCAATATTCTGACAACTTTTTTCTATGATCTAATTGTATATTGAAAAAAAAACTCTTTTACAAAAAAATTTTTTGTATATTTTAAGTCTAAAATATATGTAGATTTGAAATATGTAATAAAAAAATACGCAATTTTTGAACTTATTTTGATTAAAAAAAATACGCAGCGAGAGGGTTAATACAACATTATTCTAATAATTTTTCTGCATCATACAATATTTTTGCCAGTGTTCCAAAGTAATTAGAACAGGAGTTATAATTGTTTTTAACTTATTTAATGCTAAAATGAAATAGACGAGCCTTAAATTCATAATTCATTGTTAATCATAATCTTCGTTGAAAAATACTCCTATTTAAATGTGTTACATTTTATCAATGTGTATGCTTAAAGGCTTATCTCTATTACTCTCTATTCAAAATCGAAAGAAAATGGCCATTATGAGACGAAAAATTTGAATTTTGAGCTTTTTGGGTTTCTTAAAACTTTCAAAACCCCGCCTATGTGAATTCTAGAGCAGCAAGGAGCCTCTGTGCCAAGTTTTAAGAAAATCCGACGAAAGCTGGATTTGTATAAGAAACAAATATACAAACATACATCCTTATATATATATATATATATATATATATATATATATATATATATATATATATATATATATATATATATATATATATATATATATATATATATATTATTGTTTTTCTGATTGAAATTGAAAAGCAGTAAAATAAAAATGATTGCATGGGCAATCTTGTGTCAGCAATTCTTATTTTTTCCTAGCACCTAATTTGAAACCGAACAGACACTGACATTCGACTACCATTTACATTTCCAGAACCATCCCCAGCTTGGTACTCCGAGTAAACACCGAACGTCTTTCAACTCTTTATCCGACACTTTGCGTAATAAAGTAGTTTTTAGTGTGCTTAACAGTCCCATTACTAGCAAGCTTATCTTATCAAACTTGGCGCATGAACCCCTTGCACGGCGCTTGTAGATGGCGGAGATTACAGTAATATCCAGCGCAGTAATGATCAGGGAGGCTGAGCTTGCCAAATTATGACAGAGGCCGAATCACGGCTCGCAGCATTGATATCTCTCTGACATTAAACGCATTATTAGAACTCGCTATGTCAAGAGATATGCTGCGATTGCTATGGTAGTGGTAGGCTAGGAGGCACTGACATGGGCCATAATGATTGCATGGACGATTCGAATCGAAGAGGAAAAGCGGTGGTATAGTGTGCGTTCTTGATCTTTTAATTGGATGGTGTTATGCAAAAAGGAGTTAACCCACAAAACATAAAAAAATGAGTTATCCAACTGTGATGGTAAAATATGTTGCTTTCTACACTAAGCAAAAATATTTAAGCCCTATCAGCATTTCATGGTAACATATCATTGGTATATTGATATAGAGCTCCATGCTTTTTGCCAGAGTTTGTTGACTTTGAAGCCCATTATCTCAAAATCAGGTTTTTGTGGGTTAACTCCTTTTTGCATAACACCATCCAATTGGGGATGGGTTGTGGATTCGGGTAAGGGAAATTTTATAATGGTGAATAAGAAGTAAAGTTAATTTATAAACTGCAAGTTTGAGAAATGAGACTGGAAAGTAAAAAACAGTTGAAAGTAAAATACGACGTAATTAAGCAAAAAAAAAAAAAATCTATATATACAAATGGATGCATGTATAGATGTTTGTTTGTTATGTTTGTTCCTTATACAAATCCAGTTTTCGTCAGATTTTCATCAAACCTGGCACAGAGGTTCCTTGATGCACTAGAGCTTACTTAGGCGGGGGTTTGAAAATTTTAAAAATCCAAAAAGCTCAAAATGTAAATATTCTTTCTTAAAATGGCCATTTTCTTTCAATTTTGAGCAGATTGAGTAATAGATGTAAGCCTTCAAAGCATACAAATTGATAAAATTTAACACATTTAAGTATGAGTACTTTACAACAAAGATTACAATTAGCAATGAATTATCAATTTAAGGTTCACCTATTTCATTTTAGCATGAAATAAGTTAAAAACAATTATAATTCGTGTTCTAGTTATACCATGTATCTAATAAGGAACCGGGCAACGCCGGGTAATAAGCTAGAATTAAAATGCAATCGCAATGTTGTTATAAAAATCAAAAGGAATGCTATGGAAATGCAAAGAACATGTGTTTATTTAAAAATTACTTTACTGTCTATTTTTTTTCGTACTACCTTCCTCGCATTTGCGCATGCTTGAGGTCTCTTCTGATTTTTCCGAAGTAGGAAGGCAATGCACAAAGTAACATCCAACCAAAAAGAAAGCGAATAAACAGTGAAAAAACCGGCAAGTGCGTCTCCTTAGCCTCTCACCCCTTTTTCAAATGGAAGTAAGAGTTCGAAAACAGACAGTATTGTAATTATTTCACTTCACTTTATAATTATTTTTCTTTTTTATTGCGTATTATTACTATTATTATATGCATCTGTTTAAGGTTTCTATCCGTATTTAGCTTGCGTTGTAAAAATCTAATGCTGGGAAAGGAAAATACAGCAGAGTCAAGAAGAAAAAGGAATATTGAAATGAAACTGTAATGTCATAACTATAACAATTTATCAAAATGCAATGCACAGTAAAACTAAATTCGTATGCAAAAATCTTTATGTATTTATTTAAAATTGACATTAGAATAGAGTAATTGATATATATTTATGATACACATAAATTAAGTTATAAGTATGTTTCTTTATCGCTATATTTAAGTCAACTACGACTATATTATTATTATTATTTAGGTCACTTAAATATTATCTATATATACACTGAAGTGACAAAAGTCATGGGATAGCAATATGCAAATTTTCAGATGGCAGTAGCATCGCATAGAACAGGTATAAATGCGCAGTGCTTTTACAGAGTTTTCATTTCTGTTCAAGTTATTCATGTGAAGAGGTTTTAACGTGATGATGACCGCACGACGTGAATTAACAGACTTTGAACGCGGAATGTTAGTTGGAGCTAGACGCATGGGTCATGCCATTTCGGAAATCGTTAGAGAATTCAACATTCCCAGATCCACTGTGTCAAGAGTGTGCCGAGAGTATGAAATTTCAGGCATAACATCCCACCATGGACAGCGCAGTGGTCGACCGCCTGCACTTAAAGATCGAGACCGGCGACGTCTGCAAAGAGTCGTAAATTCTAACAGACAAGCAACACTGCGTCAAATCACCGTAGAAATCAATGTGGGACGTACAATGGACGTGTCTGCTAGAACTGTGCGGAGAAATTTGGATTTCTTGGGCTATTCCAGCAGAAGACCGACTCGAGTGCCTTTACTGACAGAACGACATCGCTTGCAGCGACTCTCGTGGGCACGTGAGCATATCGGTTGGTCCCTAGATGAATGGAAAACCGTGGCCTGGTCCGATGAGTCACGATTTCAGCTGGTAAGAGCCGATGGTAGGGTTCGAGTGTGGCGCAGACCCCACGAAGCCATGGACCCAAACTGTCAGCAAGGCACTGTTCAAGCTGGTGGTGGCTCCGTAATGGTGTGGGCTGTTTTTTCATGGCATGGACTTGGTCCTCTAGTGCGACTGGACCGAACATTGACTGGAAATGCTTATGTGCAGCTACTTGGAGATCACTTGCAGCCATTCATGGACTTCATGTACCCAAACAACGATGGGATTTTTATGGATGACAATGCGCCATGTCACCGGGCCACAACTGTTCGCAATTGGTTTGAAGAAAATTCTGGACAATTCCAACGAATGATTTGGCCACCTAGATCGCCCGACATGAATCCCATTGAGCATTTATGGGACACCATCGAGAGGTCTGTTCGTGCCCAAAATCCTGCCCCATCAACGCTTTCACAATTATGGACGTCTATCGAGACAGCATGGCTCAATATTCCTGCAGAAGACTTCCAACGACTTGTTGAGTCCATGCCACGTCGAGTTGTTGCACTTCGCCGGGCAAAAGGAGGGCCGACACGATATTAAGAGGTATCCCATGACTTTTGTCACTTCAGTGTATATATATATATATATATATATATATATATATATATATATATATATATATATATATATATATATATATATATATATATATGAAATAATATCTTTAGAAACGTTGGCGACTTATGGTGGATATGTTTATGCGGAAACGTTGCCCAATACATCCAGCCATCTCAGCTCTTTGGAGGAGATGAAGGAGGAAAAAATACCAGTACCTATAATTTCCTTTCATCATAGGAGAGAGGAATAACAAAACCAGGCAGGCGAGTTCTGCGGGAGCATATGGAAACCAAAAACAACCGGATAGATAAAAAGAAGAAAGCATAGTCTGGGGGCCGTAATATGACTGACATGTTTGCCTTATCTTCTCTCTTTCTTTTTGCTTATATGAGCGGCCTGCCATAGGTGTGGCCAAACAGGGATGCCGATAACGGCTTGGCTTTGAAGGGCTGGTGGATTGACATATCTGCTATTGCTCTGAGAGCAGGGAGGAAATATAAGCACCAACAAGGGCTAAATCAAGGGGAAAAGCCTTTCAGGGCGAAGGGATGCTGGAGCTGCATCACCGGATCTGTCCGAGTTTCAGGTATTGAGCAGAAGAATAGTTTTCAATTTGCTGCATAGTGTTTGATTGCATAAGACGGCTTAAGATGTGGCGAGTTTCATTAATGAATTACATTGCACATTTTTTTTTATATTGTATGATAATCGTATTTTATGAGCATTGCTTAAAAGGTAATGTTAAGTTCAGTACAAATTAGGGAACAACTTTCTCAGAAAATAACAATGTAAATGTCCTCTATGTCTTTCAATACTTCTTGTAATTTAAATTAGGGAGCAACTTTCTCAGAAAATAACATGGGAAATTTGTTATATGTCTTTCAATGCCTTTTGCAATTAAAATTAGGGAACAACGTGATCAAAAAAATAACAATGGAATTTTGTTATATGTCTTACAATGCTTCTTTCAATTAAATGCTTTGATTTTGTGATATGGTTCATTGAAATGAAATAATTCAAAATTGCCATGTAGGTATAGAAACCCAAATCGCTGTAATAAGTTCAAGTAATTGTTAAAGCAAACTTGGGTAAATCCTTTTTCACAGAATCTTGAGCACTTACATGAATAAACTAGCTATTAGCACGTCAACCATAGTCATGGTGGAAAATTCGTCTATAAGAAATTTAAGTTGACAATTATATTTCTAAGCTTAATAATACAAAGCATAAATCGTTTCACAAAAATTACAAAATTTCTACTGTTTTGAAATAGCACTTTCTGTTGAATATCATTAAGTTCTGTTTATTCTTAAAGCAATCATAATTAAAGAAGTTTCTACCAATGTTTTGAAAAAGTACTTCCACAAAAAAAAATCTAGTTCTTTCTAACAAGATTTTGACTTAATATATTGTTCTGCACTATTTTCTACATTAACATTTTATTAGTTAAAAAATAATGCATAAAATCATTATCAGTAATTTTCATTTAAAGAACTTCAATATGCTGTTAGATAAAATATGATTGACGATACAAATAAATAATATTAATTTTAAAGTAATAATTCTAGTAATTAACTTTTTTAGAGTAATTGCTATGGTTAGTGTTGAAAATGTAAATTTTTATTCTGATTTAGTCTAAAATAAAGCTATTAGATCACATAAACCTATTAAAAATACATGTTATATAAACCATCATTTAATATAATCGTCTCTACTATTAAAACTTTCATTACTAAGTATTCTTATAACATTCAGAAAATTACCTCTCAATATTTCACATGCACACAACTACTACGTTTAGTCCCAAACATTAATTCTCTCAGTTTTCTGGAAGTACATTACTTAAAATTATAAGCAACCAAAGTTCTGTCTAACGATATTATGCTTATGCCCTATGAGAAAGAACTTAGGAAAACTTTTAACAAAATACCTCTTAGCTAAGAGTCAGCGTGTTAGGATGTAGGTAGAAGCATTTTTGTTGAGTCATGTTCAAAGTTTTGGAATTTGTCTTACTTGACTAATTTTGGAATTTCATGGTTGAATACGGGTAGAAATTTAGAGGATTTAAGTTTACAGATGATTGCGAACGGTTATAACTTTCTTATGTGTTTATTAATTTACGATCGGATGAAAGTTTTGGATTGATTTTGAAGCAGCCATGTGCTAAAGATGCGAATATGCATGTGATTTTATATGAGCGACTTCTGTTGTTGCAATGCAGTGTTTTTAGTTTTAGCCTACGTTGTCATTTATCAGTTTTTTAAAAAATAAAGCATAACTAACACATTAATGCCTGACCTTTTTTTTTCCCAAAGATATTTTGTATACTGGTTACAAACGGTGTTTAATGGACAGGAAAAATAATGAAAAAAATATTATGTAAAAAGTAATTTTCTTATTAAGGAAAGAAAAATCGTCCCTTAGAAGTTACGATAGACCCCAGAGGGTACGTACTTTTTTTCTACAATTTTTTCTGCCTACGATATAATATTTAAAAAGACATTTTATAAGAAGAAATGAAATCAGCAACTGGGAAGCTGGGAATAACTCTAAGAATTTGAGATTGTGAACGATGTCATTTTTGATAAAGATCATATTAAAACTGCTACGGAGCACACTTTACAATGGTTATGTGCTGCAATATGTTAATAATGAATTAAAACAATAGCAAGGTACTAATTGAACACTGTTATTTGATTGAAATGTTCATTTTGGGGAAATTCAGACCCTTTTGTGGATCATCCTAAAAAAAAAGACGCTAGGCATCAATGGGTTAAACGCTATCAGATTTATCGTATGAAAAAAAAATACTGAAATAAATAATTTTAAAATATAGTTTAAAAAACTAAAAAATACGCTTTTAGAGTTAATCAAAATAGTTGATTTTAAAAAACTATTGAATACCCGCTAAGTTTACATTCATCGATAATTTTTCAACATGAAATATATGCCTTTAGTGTTAATAATAGTATTGAATATATTACTTTTGTATTTGCAAAGAACGTGAATTTTATGTTTTATTCAGAGTTACACACAAACTGAAACACTTATATTCCATCAACATGTAATATAGTTTAGCCCTTTAGTAATTACAATAGTATTAAATATATTACTTTTATGCTTGTAAAGAACGTGAATTTTATCTTTTATTCAGAGTTACATACATGCAATTAAACAAACCCACATGTGAAACTAATTAAAGCGCCTTAATAAATATCAATGGAATTTAAAATTTACTATTTCAGCTTTTATATGTGATGTATGGAATAAAAGCAAAAGGATCGTGATAAGGTTTTATCATTTGTTTCTCTCCCCTTTGTACTTATCGGGGCAGGGGGGAGGTATTCATAAATGTGAAAAACATAATTTGTATTCAAGGCTTCAAAACTCAAATGAATGCCAGGGTCTGGATGCTGGCTGTTGTTTGCTGGATACCGTTTTGGTCTAAATAGTGCAAACTAGATATCATCGGGTCGATGACATCGCCAAAAGGCGATTCCGTGAGATATGGACGTCAAAGTCCAAGCGGAGTGACATACTCACAAGGCATTATGAACACAGAAACATAAAATCAAAGGAATATTAACCCTTTATGTGGTCAATTATTTTACCAGAAATGCTTCCAAAAAAGGCATATTTTTTATTGCATAGAGTTAAGTACCATACTTAACAGAATAAGAATATTAGGAATTTTTTAATGTTTTTCTTTCGTTTTACGGTAGACAACATATGAGTTCCACACAGCACTGTCGAAAATATGGAAAAAAATCTTTCTGTAACCTTTTTTGGATGAAAAGCATTCCATTTAGATGGACAAGCCACACTATCTGTTGAAAAATAATACTACTTAATAGTCTCTTTCAATAATGAAAAATTCGGGCAAACCAGAAAAGGAAGTCAGAAAATATCGATGCCCGTACGCCGTACGGGCAAACCAGATGAGGCCAATTTCGGGCAGCACGTACGCTGTACGGGAAAACCGCTTAAAGGGTTAACTATACTGCCGCGTTAAGCACAAAAGTGGTATCTGCACTTTTTTTCAATGAGGTACGGTCACTAGGTGGTTAATAGTCACATATTTCACCAAAATACAGCGTGTTATTATCATTTGTCCATGATAAAACCCCTATTGAGGACGAGCCGACTTATCCGACATTTTGGCTCCAAGACGGCTTTGGATCCAACATCGTTTAAAGTGTTTGGAAATTCGTTAGCTTAATCAATGGAAGCTATGTCGTCAAAATACGGCACATTGAGTAAATCTAGTAAGATAACTGAATTCTGAATTTAAATACTAGCTTATGAGGAAAGATTTCTGGTAAAGAAACCCATTTTCATCCTTGTTAATGGTCTACAATTTAAATGAATGAAATATTCTCATGTTATTAGTTAGAAAAGTTCAACTTCAATTAGGTCAGCCATCTAAAGTTTACATATATAGCACCAGTTTTCTTCAACGCGGTTTTTGTACACATACAAGTGGAACCATACGCATACAAGTCGAACCACCAAAATGCTGGATAAGTCAGCTCCCCTTATATAGGGGTCTTAGTCCACGGGAAGTATTAAAAAAATATTTGCAAAAGCTTCATCTGAATCAATTACATTGATGTTCAAAACTTTAAATGGATATTTCTCATTTTGAAGTTGTCTACAGATACGACTTTTGCGCGTAGCACGGCAGTATAACCAAGTAGAGCTGGCCGACTTGTTTAATGGTCAGAAGAGTCTGAAAGGGATGAGGAAGCTCCAGGCTCGTATCCCGGCTCGGGCATGGATGAACTTTCTCTCTTCTGTCCTTGTCTTTTTTCTATGTGAATGAGTGTACTGTGAATGGTTGCATGTCCTATAAATGTGTGCTGAGATAAATTGGACTTATACCTTAACGGTGATCGTAAAAACGGAAATCCGTACCTTTTCTGCCTTAAATAGGGTAGATGTGTCTGCTCGGGCTCGGCTAACCGAGTAGTTTCAGTAGCAACAACAACAGAACTCTAGCCGATTGAAAGAAATAAGCAATCAGAATTGCTCAGAAAAAATGCACGCACACTTTTATTAAACAATGCACGCGTTCTCTTTAACACCACTCCATGGTATCGAAACGGAGCCAGATTTTCTCCTGGGCAAATCCAAAATCCCCACTCGATATCAACACTTGGCTCTAAACGGCAGAGTCTATTCATTCCAATCGCAACATTTTTCTCGAGTAATGCCAGCACGTGCCGAGTCAGGAGCTAAGTTGAGCAGTTTATATTCCGCTGCCGAGAAGCTAAGTTATCGGAGCATCGAGCGGGCTGTCAGCAGACGGACGCATAACGGGCGCGTGCCACGCTCTTTCATT
Organism: Uloborus plumipes; assembly: GCA_038373865.1. NCBI lineage: Eukaryota > Metazoa > Arthropoda > Arachnida > Araneae > Uloboridae > Uloborus > Uloborus plumipes. The sequence goes on along the minus strand of JAXGGA010005285.1, from coordinate 63,274 downwards.
GCATACATACGGCCGTATTATGGAAAGGGACTCCTTGGTTTCTAACTCTTGAGTTGGAGAGAGGTGGGGAATAATATTGCAATTGTCGAAGAATTTTAAACAGTTTGTGGCCATCTTTTTCCCTTTGTTTGTTGGGGCAAATCAGAGTGTGAAGTACTTTAATGGGGAGGCTTGGATTTAGTAGCGTAATGTCAAGTATGGCTTGTGACAGAAATGTGGAATTTATTAATAAGTACTTATTTGAATTATTACTTTAGTAATTTTACTAATTATAATGCCATTTTCTTAAAAACTGTTTAGATAATTACAATTTAAAATAATGTATCATACAATATTGCGTGGTTTGCTTTGTCTGGATAAGTCCTCGATGCTACAAATCTCTTGCTGTTACTTTTTTCACTAGGGTACCCCAGCCCGAGTAGATGGCATCTACCCGGTTTGAGGCTGATAGATTCGGTTTCCGTTTTTATGAGCACCATTACGATGGAAGTCTGTTTTGTATCAACACATCTGCCATGAGACCCGTTCATAGGGCAGGCAGCTATTCACAGCACACATTCACGCAGACAAAGGACAAGAACAGAAGAGATAGAAAGTACATCCATCCCCAAACCGGATTTGACCCGGGCTTTCTCCATCCCTGTCAGGCTTCTCTTAACAATAGACAAGATGGCCGGCTTCCAATCTGCTTAAATTTATAACATAAATACATTAAATTGTTCTTTTTTAGATGAAAGAAAAAGGGTTAATGTTTTTTACAGAGAGAAATATTTCGTTTAATCCACTGTACAAATGTGTCTATCTAGTCACCGTACTTTCTTAGGCTGATGGGCTGGTTGAAGGAGTAGTTCAAACAATTAATAATTATTGATGAAAGCAGCACAAAGCAGAAAGGACTTACTTATACAGGGTGTCCACTCCGTATCGTAGCCCAATAGCTAATTTCTAAACCGTTAGAGATAAGCATACAGTTTATTTAGGAAAAAATCTCCAAATTTCGAAAGGAATTTTGGGTCTATTCAATGTTTTTCAAAAAATCAAATTTTGAAAGAGTTACGAAATTTACATTTTTATACAGCCCCCCCAGTCCTATCAATCATATTTAGTAAAACATTCTTGACACTGTAACGTTTAAAACTAAGAAAACAATCACTGTTATACCACAAAAATTGACCCGAGTTATGACGTTTTGAAAAATCAAGATTTTGTATTATTTCATGACGTCATTGAGAGATCGCTTAAGGGACCGTATGCGAAATCCGTCAAAATCTTGATTTTTCAAAACGCCATAACTCGGTCAATTTTTGTCGTAGAACAGTGATTTTTTTAAAGTTTTAAACGTTACAGTGTCAAGAATGTTTTACTAAATATGATTGATAGGACTGGGGGGGATGTATAAAAATTTTAAATTTGTAACTCTTTCAAAATTTGATTTTTTGAAAAACATTGAATAGACCCAAAATTCCTTTCGTAATTTAGAGATTTTTTCCTAAATGAACTATATGCTTATCTCTAACGGTTTGGAAATTAGCTATTGGGCCACGATAGGAGTGGACACCCTGTATATGGTCTTGTTACACAACATAAACCAGTCATATTCTAATCTTAACTCTCCTGGTTAGCTGCTGATGGGACTTAGCTCCATTTTCCTATCTCATCCTTCTGCCGGTCACCCTGTGTAGTGGTCAGAGATGTCGGACCGCGATGGGGAGGTTCTGTGTTCGAATCCCGGTTCGAGCATGGATGTGCTTTCTCTCTTCTGTCCTTGTCCTAGCTTTGTGTGACTGGATGCCTTCCCCATGAGAGGGTCCCTATGTCATGTGTGTACCGTGAAAATGCGACTTCACACCGGAAGACGGTACAGTTGGAAAAGTGAAGCAGCGCACCCCACATTGCCTGTCTAACTGCTATAAGAAAACGACACCTCTGGGGGTGCTGGGCCAAGGGGTTTGCTCGGCCCCTGGTTCTGGTTTGAAAAGAACAGAGCGCTCTTCAGGGTCCTATCCCGGTTAAACCACGCGTTGTGGTAGGTACGGGGGACCCTGGAGTGTGTAAAAAAATGGCCTAAGACAAGAACAGCTATCTCATACTGAGAAATTGAAACCACACTTCCCATTAAAGGAAGCATAAGCATATTTGAAGAAAGAGCAGAAAGTACAAAATAAGTACATACACAGACATGGAAAATAGTTGCATTTTCCGAAAGATCAGACGAAGGTTTCCCAAAACGCTAAATGAACAGTGACAGCAAGGAGCTGCTATTTAAACTAATCAGTATTCTATATCCAATGTTATTAAAGGGAAATATAATTAGTGCCCGCAACTAATAAAATCACTGGATTATTAAATCAGCCGCTTTTTCAAACCAAATCTGGAAGAACAGAATTAGTGCTATATCAAAACATGTCAAAACTATCCTTTAATAAAATCATAAGCGCCGTTTTATAAAATCAAGTTTTTGGAGAGTATATGTTGAAAACGGGGGGGGGGGGGGAGAAAACACGCTTTTTCTTACATGAATAAAACCATAATTTTCTTTCTACAAAATTACAGAGGTTGACAGTTCATATCATTCAGTTTGAGTATAAATCGTTCCCTAGAAAAAAATGCCTCAACATCAAGATTTAAGAATGATTTTTTCTTTCATTTTTCTGTTTCTCAAGCAACAATTAGTCAATATTTTAAAATCCTTGCATAATTAAAAAAATATACTTTTTACATACGAGTTAAATTCGAATTGTGTTTTAATTAACTTATTTTAAATATAGATAATAGTAACTAATTTTTCATTTTGTTTTCACTTTAAAACCTTTTCTTTTAAAAAAATTATGTATGCCGGTTTATAAAATCAGCAGCTTATTGTAATCAAATATCCTCGGCACAAATAAGATTTTAATAAGTGGCGGGTACAGTATAATTTATAGAAGAAACGAATTTTATACCCGCCTAGAAAATTTAGAACATGTCAGAGCTGATCACAAAAGATATTGACAGATCTTTATTCATAAGAATTTTGATAAATAAATGTTTAAATTTCATATTATGCTAGCTGCGTGGCCCGGCTTTGCACGGCCTAACTTAAAAATAAAAATTATGTCAAGTGACACGTGTCTAAAGAAGTCCCGATTGATTTCTAACTTAAACCTTCCCCACGCGCAGAAAAGCTGAAAAAATATAACTTTTTGAATTGATTTGAGCCTTGATCGTTTAATACGAAATGTGGAAATGATATTAGCAATTCCAACTATCTGCCAGAGAGTTCAGTTGATACACTAAATACTCGATTGGATTGATGAAAGCCTTCGAAAATGGAGTTTTAAATTGAAATTACAAACACAGAACCAGGTCTAAAATTGAAATAAAAAAATAACTACCCATTGGATTTTGTTGAAACTGGTCTCTAAACCTTCCCAGTACCAAAGGAACAAACGGTGAAAATTTCAGCCAAATCTCCCGGGTTGTTTCTGAGATCTTAGGGAAAACACACACACACACACACACACACACACACACACACACACACACACACTTACCAACATTCATTTTGATATATATAGATTACGTGGTTTAATCGTCTCGATTAGACATTGATGTCGCCAGCCTGATTAAACGTATAACTTAAACACATTAATCTTACTCAAAAGTTGTCTTCTTTTTATTTGCATCTAAAGGGGAGATGAAAGTACTCCAGAGAGGATTGCTTAAACTCTGACAAACGTTATAAAATCAGTTTTAATTCGTCATCATTCTCGCAAAAACAATACAAATCATGTCTGATGTTTTTGATTCCATTTTAAAAGCATGAGTTATAATAATTGCTGCCAATTAATCATATATTTTACCAAAAAAACTGCAAAAGGTATCTGATACAATTTCTCAATAAATACACGGGAAGAAGTATGACTTGATGTGATGTTATCAAAAACTTTTATCTCCAAGCAATAAAAAACATTCCACACATCAAAGTTTCTGAACGTTATGAGTATATTCCGAAAAAAATCCAACTTAATCTACTAAGCATAATAATGAAACGAAAGACAATAAGAATATTTGAAAGAGAAAAGGAGAGAAAAAAAGTTTTTACGTTAAAGCTTTCAAACAGATCATTTCCAAGACTACCCATGAGTAAAATTTTTTCGGTACTTAATTCTTTTTACGAGTGCATTTGACAGAAACACTGCCACCACTAAAATAACAATAAAACGTTGGGAAAAAATCGTGTGCTTAAATGATGCTTTAAAACTTCACGAAAGAGAGAGAAAAAAAATGAAATCTTAAAAAAATATGAAAGGAGGAACAAAGACAAAAGAAAAAAAAAATATTTTTTATAATCTATATTTTGCCGCTCTGCTTTTAAGAATAAAAAAGAAATGTTGACGGTTTTATGGACCAGCTAGCAAAATAGGTTGGCGTTCTTTGATTAGGCCTAATGGTTATGGACGGAAAAAAGAAAAATAACATAAAAGAAGGGGCGACAGGTATAATAATAATAGCAATAATAACGCCAATAATAAATTGAAAGCTTAAGACGCTTTTATAGTTGGGACGAAATGGGGTTCAGTTATAAAAGTTCGCCTTCTTAATTTAAGAAATGATTCATAAAATAAAATTCTTTTATTCTGTATTAGAGATGCTTAATAGAGTTGTTTTTTTCGTTCTATACAAATATTGAAATATTCATGTGCGTTTTTTTACGCTTATTAAACGTGTATTAGTTAAAAAAGATGTTGTTCTCATTTAGTGTTCTGTAAATTGTTAGTTGCAGGTTTTAGTGTGTCCCAAGATAAAAACAGACCTAAATTCTAAAACAAAAAACACCGAAAAGATACCATAATCTTAACTTCTAAAGGTTAAAATCAGAAAAGCACTGATTAATTACTAGCAATTCGTAATCGACAGCTTTAACGATTATCTATAATCGGCCAATTTTAGCTGATGATTCTGATTAATATAAAGCAGAGGCATTTGTATCTATGACTTTAAAATGTTCGTAGTTTATTTGTAGGCAAAAGAGATAATATTTCGATAGTTAGTGTTTTCTCTGTACTTATGTATCCAATCTAACTTAGTAGTACTAAAAAATGACATTATTGAAATATTTGCACATTTAATGCAGAAAAACATGCAAATGATGCTAGATATGTTAAAAGTTAGGGTTATGAAAATATTAAAAATAAAGTAATTAAATTCAGTAATTATATAATAATTCATTAGTGAATGTAATTATGCCTGTTAGAATGGTTATCTTTAAGTCTCAAAATTTCTCTGGTTTTTCCCAAAAATGCTCTATACCCTTTTTATCTTTAATGAAATACATGTTTTACATTTTATTTTAGTGATTTTTAAAAATAGGAATGTAAAATAATATCTATCTACAGAGTATCTGATAAACACACATATATATGAAGGACCAGGGGGAAAAAGATGAAAGTCACTTTTTCGTCAATTTTGATGTATTAGCGCTATCTAGGGGCAATGAAGGAGTACTATCATCTGGTAGAACAACAAGGGGAAAAGAAGATGAGAATTGACCGAAATGTGCATGAAAACTCTATCAACTACACAAGGAGTTACGAGAAATCAAACTTTGTTCTTCGTTTTTCTCGAAATCGCTTTTGGTCACTTTCATCTTCCCCCCCCCCCTTGCCCTTCATATGTTTCCATACATATATTTATTTCTCATTATTATTTTTTTACACCGTATTATTAGTTCAAAATATCACGCATTAGCTGTATTGAAAATAGAAAAGTACTACTCTGAACGAAGCATAAAGAAATAATAGAAACCAAAAATTAGCCTAAATCTATGCAGGAGTCCTCAGTGGTTGGAGGTCAGAATGCTCTTCGTCTGTCAGCTATCATAGCGTTAGTTTTCCTTTTTATCTTGAAAATTTTTATTTTAAGTTTTATGCGTAATTTTTAACTTTTTATTTTTTGGGGGATTTTTTGTCATGGTTTATAAGTAGTGTTACTTTATACAAATAATCTAGGGCCCACTTAGCAGGTTATTTTTTAATTATTAATTTGTGTCGTAGACATCTGAAAAAAAATCTGCAGCTAGGAAGTTTTGTAAATGAATATGCATTTTGCAGTTATAAAAGAAAACAAAATGTATATTTAGTCTAAGTTAGCCATTTCTTTTTGCTGTAGCTTCCGCGTATACTCTCTTATTTTTCAATTTATACTGAGTACTGCCACTTTTAGAACTAATACACTTTTCAAATTACTCTAAGTTTAAATATTTCGATTAAAGTTTCAGTCAGATAAACTATGTACGGTATTTCCTATGAATAATTTACAGCCAATTTTCAAATTTTCATCATTTTATATCTCAGTTAAAAGAAAAACTTTGATTTGTTGATTTAACGGTTTCTAGGTAGTACTAAAATAAATTTCCGCCTAAAAAACTGATCTTAGCTCAAATAAAATCAAACACCATAAGCATAAACTACTAAAGCAACTCCAATTTCATCAAAACAATCCTTGCGAAATATGCAGACAAAATTCAAAATTAATAACCTCCATAACATTCGCTGCAATACCACGACTCGCCTCGCTGTTTGGCGAACTTGTCACCGTAACGGGCGCTTGAATACACAACATAAAACAACTATCTACTCATATATATTGCCTGATCTATGCTGTAAAATTCCCTCATGTCGTCCTGCTTCTTAAAGAACAAAGCTGGGGAACGACCTTACATTCAATCTCCATCATAAAACTATCATATCTGCAAAAATTAAACGCATAAATCTAGAACTGCGGACGCACGGCTTCGTGGACCTCGGATTTTACTGGGGGAAAGAAAAAAAGTCCTCTTCAGAGAAGGGGTTTTACTGGTAATCTTCCTGTGCCAGTATTTCATTGTGTATAAGACGCACGCATCCGCGCTAAATTAGTTTTATTGGATCGGGCGAATCCCTTGGTTAATGGGCAACGTATCCCGGCTTGCTTCTTTCTTGGGGCGTACCTTGGGGCAGAACTTTCCTGCAGGGGCGTATTGATCAGATGTTGGTATGGATTTGGAGCCTCCCGTCTCCCCTTTTTTTCTCTTCTTATATTTAGTATGTCTTTTGTTCCAATAGATGGGAGAAGGTTGGAATACGTTTTCTGTCGGATAATCTGATGGTAGATTCTCTAGGATAATTGGCCTCATTCGGAAGTTAATAGTTTTGTTTTTTTCGAAATAATTGGGCTTATGAAGGAAAGTTTATTGAAAGTTATGTCTTTTTATTTATTAAGAAAAATAAGAACCAGATATATTACCAGTTTATAAATAAAATCATATCTTATTGTGATCGTATTTAATTTAGGATTAAATAAACTAATTAGTTCTTAGTCATGGTTTGAATAATACGTCATCCAAATTAAACATCTGTAGTGTGTACTATAACTGAATGGTTTGGAAATAGTTGTGTGACATTTATTTGCATTTTAAGATGATTACATGGACGGTGTTTTCATGAAAGTGTTACTTTAAATGCTACCCTTCCATTAAAAAATGTCTATCAATTTTGATACGGTGATATGGAGAGTTTAAACCAAACGCCCACCAAGAGAAAACTATGGCACGTTACGACCAACATCTTCTGTGAAACTATGGCTGCATCAATATCATAGGCAAAAAAATGATTCATTACTTATTTAATAACTAATTACTTACATTGTCTCATTATTCTCGACATGAACTATTATAACATTAAATCAATATTTCGTGCTTTATTCGAGGAAATTATTATATTATTTTCGTAAGGCGACCCTTATTCCCACAGCAATATTCGGTTTACAATCTGGGGGGAGGGGAGGCATAACAGCCCTTACATGTCAGAATTGGCTATGTGTGTTGAAACCAAATGTTGTGTGGGATTGACCCTCAAACTCATTTTGTTGTGTCACTGGTTCATATAGAATTTTTTTCAATTCAAGAGGCACTCTTGGCTACTCTAAGAGGAAACGTAATTTTCTTTTTGTTTCTCCATTCAGCGGTAACGATTGTGCTTTAATTTTTCTCATGAATACATTTCTATCACTAAGTTATATTTTAATCGATGGCACTTTAAAAAAAGTGAGTTGCAACGTTTTAGCAGGGAATTGGTCAAATCTTGCACACATTTAGCTGCAATCGTCTCATTAGGGACAAGTTGCATCAATGCAGTGGTGCTATTAAAAACTGGTGAGCACTAAAAACCTCATAACATTGATGAAACTTAAATAAGAAAGTAAAAACAATGCATCTGACTTTGGGGCATAAGTAGACATTTTTGGTCACAAATGGGCTCTGGGGGGGGGGGGGTATTTTTCTAAAAAGAAGGCCCCCAAACGTAGGAGAAGTCATACGCGAGATTTAGGTCATCTTTGGTCTCCTAAAACGGCTAAGTAAGTGAGTGAGATCATCGGATGCTCATTGGGGAATTCAACATAAGAAGGAAGATCAGAAGATGCTGTCTTAAAAGTCCATGTATAAGTATTTCTCATGCTGGGTTGCTTTCATTAATGATATTTTATTATTTGTCTTGTTTCTTCAAACTGCTTATTGACCCTAGAAAATTATGGTGCTTTATAGGTTCTCGAAATATGTAATGCCCCCCCCCCCCAAATAGCTTAAAAAATATAGTTCACCATTCTTCTTAAATAGTTGTGATCATTTAATTTTTTTAAAGAATCATTTGCAATATAATTAATTGTTGAAATTTAATACACCTTACCTCAGAATTTCTTCTATGTATATCAATATTTGTGTCAGTTTAGGTGAAAAGAGGAGGCGGTGGGCATAAAATTTACTTTGTAACCAACTTTGAGTTGCAGCAGCATTTTGTATATTTTACCAATTTCTGGGTGAAACATTAACTTTATTTTTAAGAGCGACTCGAAAAATAAATGGACCCACTATTCACTCGAACACTCGAGTTAAAAGGACGGAAATCGGAGTCATTGACTGATGCAAATTCCATTTGCCCAACTTCAACGATGCCCCTCCGATGGAATGATGTAGTTCCATTGGAGGGAAAAGGGACCAGGAGGCGGAAGAATACCCTTTATAGCATCAGAAATTCCAGCCATTTGCGTTCGCACACGTCACTTTAAATGACGCGTCATCCAAGGTGACCGCTGCAGAGACCAAACTGCTGAAACAGGCTGGAAGTTTTGAGTCCACGGTCGCAATTAAACAGTTAAGAGATAAGCAAATTGGAACAACGGAGGAGGGAGCGCGGAAACTGTAACTGTCACGTCTGTTGCCAGCCATACGGGGGTGACGTTCTGCTGAATGTGTACATTTTCAGTTACTTTACGGACGCCGGCTATCTGAATTATTTTTGGGGACAAATTAGGCAGTTTTGTGCCGTTTTGAGTTTTATCATCCGCTGCTTTATATAGAGAGGGTGATTTATTATTATGGTGAATTTTTTTTCCGAAATGTATCAACTTGACCTACTGTGTGTCAAATTGATACACATAAGAAAAACCTTTTATGATGACGTGAAGATCTAAATGATTTTTTAAGACTTAACTTTTAAGAAAAGTTTCAGTTTTGGGCACATACGCAGAATTAATGCCCTTGTATCAACCTAACTCTGCACCAACTAGATCCGATCCCTCCTACATGATTTGATCAAAAAGGTTTTATTCTTTTTTTTCTTTTTTTTTCAGTTTCGAAAAATATTGTTAGTATTATAAATTGTAGAATATTTTAGTACACTCATTGCGAGATTGAATATGCCAATAACATTTAGCCATATACGCGTCGGAGTGATTTTTTAAAAACATTCAGTGTGGATTTTCGATTTTGGGGTCAAGACATCACCGAGAATCCATGGTTTCAAGTTGCATTCATAATACTGTTACGTTAATGATTATGTAGGTGCTGATGAACCCCTCGTGCTAGAAAAAAACTATCAATTTAGTCCGTTTGCGACTACTCGTGAGCACTTCTTCCTCAACTAATCGTAATTTTACTTTATTACCTTCACTATAATCGGAATTATAGTGCCATCTCTCTACTCATAAACGGAACAAAGATTCCTCCTCCTTAAAATCAATATGTTTACCGTAATGTAAAAAAAAAAGTAGAAACTACACCTTTCGCCTGATAGGCCAAACTGCTTCTTCGTAATAGAAAAAAATCATTTAAAAAATATCTAGTTCATAATCCAGTGTTTATCGATTTATTGGTTTGCCCCAAAATGTTCTGTTGCAACTCGAAATTTGAACGTGGAAATTAAAAACCTGAGTTGTGTGTTCAGAAAATTTTGTATACAGTCGAGCCCGCTTATTAGAATATCGGTTATAGGAATATCCCGCTTAATATAGTACATTTACAATGTACCAAATCGCTATTTTGATTCCGGATAATAGAATATCCCGGTTTTTTGAATATTTTTTTGTGGCAAAACGGCTATTCCATTAAGCGGGCTCAACTGTATAATACTAAATTTTGTGCTAGAAAATTTTGTTTTAGAAACAAGGACTGCTCTTGTATTAAACTTACGCAAATCTGCATTGTTTTTTATTGTGCAGATGACCCCTTACAGAGTGAACAGCCTGATAACATCAGCCACTAACGCCGAAGTTAGAGGCGCAGTAGCCGGAAAGGGATACGCAAGCAGAAGAGATAACGCTAATAAAGCTGTTTAGCACTCACGAATATAAGAATGGAACAACAAGAACTATGACGCTAGATTAGAGGTTCCGCGGAATAGTGACACGTAAGTGACTACATGATTGCACAAATGTTGCGGAATTCATAATAAAATGAGTTATAAAGAGATAGGAGTGAAATTTTGTGGAAAAGTTTACCGTAAAATGGGGTGTATAGGAACAGCGGGGTCAATCGGAACAAAACTTTTTGACCGTACAAAGAAATTCTTCATAAATATACTATTGGGTATTTTTCGTCGTGAATTTTTTTTTAGAAAAGTAAGATCATAGGAAGTAGGAAAAAATTATTTTAGTCAATCTGGCAACGCTACTGGCTTCTAAGGAGGGCTGTACGTGGCATGCTAGAAAACATCACATTTTCATAGACTGCAAAACTTCATATGCAAGAACAAACCTTCTTATATTTTTAACCTAAGAGTGGTATGTTTCAATTATACATGTATCTGAACAACATAATACCACATTGGAATTTACATTTTTTATAAATTGTGTCATAAAAATGAAGAATTCTGAAAAATGCCATAGGAAAAAAATTTGCGGGGTGAATCGGAACATTTAGTTCTGTTGTTTTAATTCAAACTTATTTGAAGGAAACTGTTTGAAAAATCAAGATTATAACCCTAATTCTTCCAATCAAGACAAGGACAAGGATTTATTACTGTTTATCCCTTCTTGTGAGCAACCAGATCTTAGAATGACAAAAAGTTGCAGATTTCAAAAGATTTTTTCTCCAGGAGACTTCTTTTTACCTAAAATACGAGGCGGAAAGTCACATAGACTTTATGCAGTAAAAGTCCAGCACACAGACAGTGATGAATAAGCGAAAAAATCTTTCAGGACAATTCCCGAAACCCAGAGATTTTAAGAAACTAAAGAAAAGGCAGAGTTCATCCCAGGAGATGTTATGAAAAAACTTAGGACAAGTCACAATTGCTAATTTTAAGGACAAGTACATATTTGTGGACAGCATGGGTGATTTCTATTCATGATAAATCTTTGTATTTCAATTCAAAAGCATTTCTCAAAATTACTTTTCATTTTTCACAAGTTCAAAATTATTTTGAATTTTGACAAATTATAAACGTTTTCTGGTATTGAAATTATACATTTATTTGACAGTAATTATCTGTTCTTATTCTCCCCCATCAATATTACTCATGTTTGTGAGACCTATTACAGGTTAAATTGAAAAAAATAAAAATTTTAACATGTGTTTCGATTGACCCCTATCAGCGGGGTGATTCGGCACCCATTATTTCCTATATATTTTAATAATACTTGTTCAAAATGTTTTGTCTTTGCTTGGAATATCAAAAGTAAAGCAAGACCGAAGTTTTTACCCAAAAAATCAAATTAAAAAAAATCTTTTAACTGCTTTTTTTACAATCAAAGCTGAAAAGTGTTCCGATTCACCCCATTTTACGGTACTCTTTGTTCGTGGACACTCGTTATAACAACGCTCGTTTAGCGGCCATGTGCAGCGTATCGTTTCGGAGTTACTAGTGTGATATAATAATGTTCTGATTCCGTAATTTCTACAAGATCAACAGTAAGTTTTCTGCTTTTTTGAAAGAAAAGAAAAACTGAGATAGAATCAATTTTTAAAATAAAATTTTGCTTTTGTCTACTTTTAAAATGTTTTTTTCATTTTTGTACTGAGGTTGATTTTCATTTTTTTTTGTCGTGGGCAAGCCAGGCTGGCAATGTCGGGTGCGTGCTTCACTTTTCTAACTGTACCGTAATTTGGTGTGAAGTCCGACAACCACAGTGCGCGCATGCCGTGGGGACCCGTTTATAGGGTAGGCAACCTTTCACAACAACACATTCACACAGAAAAAGGACAAGGACAGGAGAGAAAAAGCACATCCATGCCCAAGTCGGGGCTCGAACCCGGGACCACATCATCCGCGGCAGACTGCTCTGACCACTAGGCAAGGTGGCCGGCGCTGATTTTCATAATTTCCTTTTTTAGTGAACTGCGGTTTCTTAAATCAGCGACTTTAATGAATCAAATTGCCAGAACGGAAGAAAATCCAGCTTTATTGGATTTTCCGCTTGAATGAATCAGCTGATTTGTTGAATCAAAAGTGTTTAGACCAAATGTGATTCATGTAAGCGGCAGCCACTCTATATACATAGTTTCTGTGTGATGCTCTAAAGAAGCAAGCACTTTTTTTAGTAATAGACTTCTTTACGCCAAAATCTAACTTAAAAAATCAGCCTATTAATGAAACTTAATGACATTTCATACCACTGTTACTCTCTTTAAACTCTGTCTTGAAAAATGAAATGAACTTTTTTTGTTTATACAGTAAACTCTCGATTATACTGATAACACATTAAACCTTTTTTTCGAAAAATCACGATTTTTTTTTTCTGAACAGTTCTTATCCAAGAGTGCGGTGCACTTCATAAAATAAATTATTTTACCTCTGCGCTATCGTAAGTACCGCTTCTTTATAGATTTTATGTACTTGAGAACCTCAAATACCAATGATTTTTTATGCTGTACCTATCGTCACTGTTTGTGCATACCATATTTTAAGTGTTACGCAATTATTTTTAAGCAAATAACTTTTTTATCTTCCTTACCTCTTATTTTATGCTTTTTTCGGATTTTCCCGTGATTTTCATTCTACAGTCGAACCCGCTTAATGGAATAGCCATTTTGCCAAGAAAAAACCGTAACACGTGTTGTGTGATTGATGTCTCGCTATTTCATCCAGCGGAAGAGAACATTTCATTAATTCATATTTAAAACAAGTAAGGTAAGAAATTGGGGTTTAATGCAGGAAACTTTTCTCAAAAAGCTATTTTCTAATTTAAAAAAATCTGCAATCTTCCTAGCTTCGCTCAAATCGGCTTATTATTCAATTTATCAGCAATTGTCATTCTACCATAGAAACCAGCGATCCTTACAACGTATTTAACTACTTGCTGTAAAATTGGATCCAAAGGGACTAGAAGAGGGGAACTGGAAAGAACAAGAAAGGAAGAGCCATGGAACTAAAATGTCGGATTCTTCAGCATGTCCTCGAAACTTGCAGCCATAGTGATATGGTTGCCATTACGGAAGGAAAAAAAAGTGTAGTTTAAATTTTTCTTTACTTGTTTGTCTTCTTTTCGAATTTTAAAGTATTTTCTATCTAACATATCTCCTACAATGTGACTTAATTTTTACATAAATCAAATATAAATACCTACTTTCAAAATATTTTGTTACTATTAATTGTTACTTAAAATAACGTACCACAATAGCTTTTTCATGAATTTAAAAAAACATACCATTCCATTAATTACCAATAATTGATACAATTTAGTATGTTTCGAAATCCTTAATTTGCTTTATAGCACTTTACTGTTTGTTTTTACTTCATCTGAAATTGCTTATTTAATTTGCATTTCATTGCATAGCTATTTTATTTAAAAATGAAAAATATTCCACTTTGTTTTCTTTCGAAACCATTGGAAGTATTTCCAGCTTCCGGCTGAATTCTTTTCAATTCCACTCTCCTCCACAAGGGCGGAATTCTAAAATTCTTTTTCTGGTTTCTCATTTCTTCTGTTTCCCAAACCCCGTCCACAAACATTTTCGCTACGTTTTAATTTGGAACAGTTTAGCATGGCGTGACATTTTAATGCGAAAGGCAGTCGCAAATTAAAATGCCGTGGTGCAAATAAAATTTTAATTTGTCACTTATCTTTCACCATTTTCGCCTCCATTTTTTTCCCTCTCTCTTTTCTTAGCTTTCAAATCAAGCTTGCGCCGCATTCTCTAAATTGTTGAACAAACTGCTGCCACGCAAAATGTTTTTTTTCTTCACTTCAGTTTGAAGTCAACGAAAAAACAAAGTCTTTTTTTTGTTTTATTTTCTTTTATATATTTTGTCTGCAAACTGCTTGAATGTGCACTTTTAATTCGAAAGACATCCCAGTGGAATTTAAAGAAAATATTATTTTGATGAGAGCTCTTTTTTTTCAAAGAAAAAAAAAATGGCAGTTTTGTGTGCCATTTTGAGGTTGTTGAAAGATATTATGGCATAGTTGGAAGAAAGGGTTTCCTCAGACGACATCTATTTAATTAATAAATACCGAATGCGTTTTCTAATTGCGTAGTTTCACGTTTTAAATCTTTCTCTTGGGATTATACTTCTCCGCCAGACTCGATAGCAGTTTGAAAAATGCATTTCATCACTCAAATTTAATCCTTCTTTTGCTCGGAATGCACAAGTCAACTAACTGTTTATTAAAGACGAAGATTAAATTTTCTGTTTCTTCGCGTTTGAAAAATATTTAATATACCTTAAGAATCCAGTTTTCTTAAATTCCTTCCCATCACTGGATTTTGAAAGAGAAAATTAATATGCAAGTTTTCAGACGGATTATTTAAAGTCTTGGTGATTTTTGTAAGGCTTCAAGCAGTGAAAGTTTAAATTACTGAAGCTCTATTTTGTGGAAAAATGCACTGAGGAATACATATAACAAAAAATTAAAATGGTAGGAATGGTTAAATTTTCAAAAATTAACTTGTTTATAGGGAATTTATGAGCAGGAATTTTAATTCAAATAAGGAAAAGTATATAATAAAACGAACAATTATTTTATTTCTTTGACGATTTTTGACTTGATTTCAGATAACTTATAAGTCAGAAACTAAACACATATCAAAACAGTTAATAAGCAGAATTTTGGAAAAATATATTAAGACCTTTTCCAGTTAAAAATATTCACTGCATTATATTTTTTAAATTAATTATTTTTATGTGTGCAATAATTTCTAGACTGGCATAAAAGTGTAGTACTTTTATGATTTTTTTACTTAGCTCGTATAATTATAGCGTATTATTAGCTCAGTTTTTTAGCGCGTATTATTAGCTCGCTTTGGTTTTTTTTCTATTCTATTATTTATTGATTTATTTATTTTTGCAAGTTATATTTTAAAAATTGATAGCAAAAGAAAAAAAAAAATTTCCCTCCCAGTGAATCTTCTTTCTTAATAATATCAAGCTCAGCATATTTACTGCAAGTTGTTTTCTTTCTTTTTAACTCTTGCATTGGCTAATGAGTTTATACAAAAAAAAAAAAAAAAAAAAAAAAAAAAAACCTTGAGTAAGTGTACAGTGATTTAAAAAAAAAAAAATAAATAAAAATTTTTTTGACTATAATGCGGTGCATTTTCCCCAATTACCTGTCAATGAATGGCTGAACTAAATTACACGAAAATAAACATTAACGCTTAAATTTAAATACTAACTACAAATCTTTAATGGAAAAGTGGGGTTTTCCATTTAATATTTTATAAAGTTGTTGCTTATTTTAATGTGATCAGCGACTATATACCGGATTTTTTTTAAATAAATGGACAAATTTTGCTTTACATTATTTTTTGGTGAATTAGCACATAATATGTGTCTATTGTGTAAAAAGTACCAAAGAAGTATTAATATTTTCCTTTCAAGACTGTACTTTATTTTATCGGACAGCCTTCGTACGTGCTGTATCAGCAGTTTTAAAATAGGATTTCCATGTACATGTCAGTAACTATAAGTAATGTCGCTCAAACGGCAAATCGCGTGAGTTGCTTAAATACCCTGTCGACTGACAGCTGTTGGTTACAGGTCTTTTTAGCTAAGTGGCTGGGAGTTAAACGTTGAAATCTGCCTTAGGAGTCGATATTGGTTACTAAAACTGAGGCACTGCGATTTTAGTACTTTATTTATTGTTAGTTTCTTTTTTCATGAAATTCAACGAAAAAACTTTGCTTTCGCATCACCTTTTCTCTTCTTATTTATTTTTAGCTTGGCAGTTAACATTTTTTACAACTTCTAAATATCTTCTACAATAGTAAAAGCACTAAAATTGCTGTAAGACGATTTTTTCTAAGGAATAAAATAACGTGAAATATTTTGCATCTTTAAATCATTGCGTTACTTTTATTTTAGTTTTAAAACAAACCTTCATGTTTTATCTTCAACATATTTTTTTACAGGACAAATACACAGATAACATTTGTTATAAAAATACACATATAGATAAATAGGGTGTATAAAACATCGTAAAAAATTAACGAGATTTTAAAACACATATTTTTGTTGCTTTATTTTTTCATAGAATATATACATAAAATTTTGTGTTTTCCATTAATACCTAGTTTTGCTTGGAATCTAAAATTAAATCTATTATATTTCATAAAATATACGACGCTTTTTTGTAATGAAGATTTGATTAAATTTTTATGGGTTATTTCCTTTAACTCCACCTTATCTCCACTCCTTCTCCCCCCCCACAAAGTGAATTCATGCATAAAACCTCTCAGCTTAAGTTAAGAAACGTGGCTAAAAAACGGCAGCCGACGGACACCCCGCATTTAAAGCCCCTTAATCATTTTCCTTTACTGAAAATAATGGTTATTACCCGCCAAAATGACCAGTAAAACCCTACTTAACTGTGAATAATCAACTCCCAGATTCAATATTGTCAGATATTTTTCTTTCAGTCAATGATGTCATTTTTATTCAAGGCGAAATTTCGCGTCACCATAACATTTTATTCACACAAAATCAATTCCCCTCACCCGATAACTCCTTCCCCCCCATCAGCAACACCTAGAGACTCATTTTATTTACGACTATTTTCCTATCTCGACACACCCTAAAACTGCACTTAGTATTCCAGAGACAAAAAACCAATAACCGTTAGCATCGTCTTGCTTTATAACCTTCCTTACTCTTTCCTGAAAACATTATATTTCCAGAGGAGAGAACCTAAGGATTGCTCTTATAAAAGCGTTTATGGCAACCACCCCGAGATTATCTTTTTAAGAGTAATGAACCTGTTTGAGTTTTCTTGCTCCTCTTGGGACCAGACGCTTTTCTTATCAGAGTGGAAGATCTTAATTTTTAAGAAACGCCGGGGTGAAGTAAGTTTCCGCCTACGAGTATGTTGGTGCATGTTATTTCCGTTGAGTATCTTACGCATACTCTTCAAGTAATTATTAATTTCACGTTTTAAAAAGTAAATTTAATTAGTTTTCTTGCCTTACAATGTTTAGATAAACCACAAGATATAAACTTACTTAAACAAAGAGAAGAGAGTGTTACACCTAAACTAGAGTAACTATACTGAAATAATAGTGATATGCATAACGTCAAGGCAACTTTCGGGAGATATTCCATGAATAAGAGGGATAATAATAAGCTGGGAGCTATAAGAATGAAGTTAAAACAGCGCACATTAGAAACCTCTTTACACGTAAAACGTGAAGCAATAGAGTCATATTTTCTTTTGTTGTTTTCGTAACAACACTGTAAAAAATAAGTGTTGTTTTTACAGTATAATACAGCTACTTTTATAGTAATAAACTATAAAACGACTTATTTTACAGTAGTAAACTGTAAAATCGCTAGTTTACAGTAATAACCTGTAAAATCGTAGGTTTCCTGTAATAACCTGTAAATTGCTGGTTTCCTGTAATAACCTGTAAAATTGCTGGTTTACAGTAATAACCTGTAAAATTCCTAGTTTACGGTAACAACCTGTAAAATTGCTAGTTGTACAGTTTATTACTGTGCATTTTACAATTTTAAACTGAAATTTCTGCTGTCAGTATTACACTGTTGTTTTTACAGTATAATACAGTTTATTTAATGATACAAAACAGTTGAATTGTTAATTTTTGCAGTAATACACTGTAAAATTTCTAGTTTTACAGTAATAAACTGTTAAATAGCTAGTTTTACAGTTTATTACTGAGCTTTTACAGTTTTAAACTGAATTCCTCTGCTTTCAGTATTGTACTGTGAAAAAAAAAACACATTTTTTGCAGTGAATTTGAAAAATTCAACACTCGTAACTTACGTATTTTTAGTTATTTAGTTTTGTTTTCCAAATATATAAAATGTTTCTGCGCATGGTTCTCATCCTTAGCAAAACATGCGTTTATTTACATACACAGTAGTGTAAATGATCCTATTTCATTAATTGCTTAAACACAATAATTAATTTTATCAAAATATATATTTTCTTTCAGCTTATAAGTTTCCTGCGAGTTGACTATTCAGAGATTGTAAGTTGGAGGCCCCTGACTTGATAATTACCTCTGCAAAGTCCACCCACCCCTCACATTTTTCACATTATCTCTCTTAACTCTTGTAAAAAAATATCATTTGGTGCTTCTTTGTTATTCATGTAAGGGTTGACATTTCAACATCCCTTATCTTTTTGAATACAAGTTAAGAAAGGGAAACTGAGAGAGGGAAAAAGAGCATGAATAGCATTCCAAATCGTAAATGCTCAACAGGCTTCCAGCATTTATGCTACATCAGAAAATTAGCTCAAGAACAGGAATATCGCTCACCTCCTCTGTTCTCACTGTCGGCAGGCTTCACTTGGATTGGACGGTTCATCTGAAACAAAAAAATATAACTCAGAAAAAAAAATCGTCAAACATACACTAAATAAAAGTTGTTTTTACTGTATAGCTAGTTTTAGAGTAACAAATTTTTAAAGTGGCTAATTTTACAGTAATAAACTGCTAAGTTGCTAATTTTACACCATTAAACTATTAAAGTGGCTAATTTTACAGTACTAAACTGATAAGTTGCTAATTTTACACTATTAAACTGTAAAATTGCTAATTTTACAGTTTATTATTGTGCATTTTACAGTTTTAAACTGAAACCTTTGCTGCCAGTTTTATACTGGAAAAACAATACTTTATATTTTGCAGTGTGTTTTATACTTTCTATACTTTGTTACAATTGTTAACACTTCATTGCGCGAAAACATAATGACCTTTTACAAACGTTCTGATTTTCTGCTTCCTATCAATCTTAGTGAATGGCAACATGATAAATTAGTATCTCATAAGACAACTGGCTAAATTAAGCACAACTGTGGTCATGACTTACTAAGCACGCGGTGTCAAAATATCAATAGTATCATTGACTAATCGGAAGCCTTAGAGTATCAAATTTTTCTTTTACTATTGATAGTGCAGATTTGACCTCGCTTCAAATGCTACGCCAACAGTGTTCTTCCTGTGCTCTTTGCCAAAGCACAGGGGTGCACTTTCATGGTAACAGGAAGATAGTTGGGGAAAAATTCCTCACTATGTCCAAACCTGGAATTTTTGTAAAAGAAAAATAAAAAGATCTGATCATAATATTTTTAAAGCCAGGAAATTTCCCTCCGCCAAATTGGTTGACAATTAAGAGCATAATAATTATGGATGAAAATAATGATAATGGTGCCTAATCGCTTTTATTATTTATTTAGGTTTCATTAGATGACCAAAAAGGCACATGTTCAGTATGTTCAAAGTCAACTTTAATTATAGATCCCGCTGTTTAGTCGCATAATCAATTCTTATTCTGTTTTATAAAGAGAACATGATACTAAAAAAATAAGCAGAATTTCATGTAACTAAATATATTTTCATTTAACAAATTTTAACCATTATGAACACTGTTTAGCTCATTTTTTTGCTCTTTGAAATTGTTTATTCATGAGAGCAACGATCTGTAAAATTTTGAAACTATATAGGGTAAGTGATCCAGTAAACGGCCAGTCTCCAGGAGTCGGCCACAATGACATAAAACTCCTTATAAATAGTACATTTTTAATTCAAAATCAGATATGACGGATTCATACATTCATGTACCTATCCTCAAACATCAACCAGTGGCAGATAAGTTTTGGGTATTTTTTTTGAATTAGTAATGAGTCATTTCATTTTGAATGGTGCGCCCGTCATCCAAGATTGCAATTCTGCTTATTTTTCAGCTAAGATGATTCTGTGTCTGACTACTGGAGCATTTACGAGTGGTGACAACAGCTTGGATTTAAATTTTTTTTTAATTTCTGAAATAAGTAGGTGATTCACTATCAGAAAGGTTCATTGCAAAGTTTTACCTTGTTTTTGTTGCTGTATTAATAGCTGAAAGTTCTAGGTTAGACAAGATCAACAAAAGATCTCTTAAATGACCGACTACTGGTTCTTTTACCCTATTAAACAATACTTTGATAATAATTAGCGATTTCTCGCACGATCTATAGTTAGACTCATAAATATGTCTCAAAATATCTCAGTTTAAGACCAAATGTAGATAAGTTTCTTTTTATTTGAAAAATCCTGCGCTTTAGGTTGAAAATACCTATGATTGCAACATCTTTCCCAAAATAAATTCTCAGAAAACTCGTCTATAAAATGCTTTTAAATGCTTCTCAGATTAATTCTGCGCAGTTTCGTAACAAAACAGAATTAGTTGAGCACAAATACAGGGTAATTATGGTGCTAACAATAAGATTTCAGGAGCTACCTTTGATAACAATGCTAACCTATTTTAAACTGAACTCCCCACGCCTCCCAACCACCCCCTCTTTGTCCCAGACCCAGCATGATACAAGACATAATATCATTTAAAGCAAACTCAGTGTGGAGGCCATTCCCGTTGGAATACGTTTCCGAGAGCAAATTTAGACGTGTTCCATTATTAAAACAATTCTTTCTGAAGGTGACTTCAAAGGAGAGAGAAAGAATAAAGCACACATAAATACGCAAGCAGAAATAGATGAATGCATTATACATCGGCGTATGAATGCATGAGGAGATATAAAAGGCCACCTTCTGCACAAACGGTGGGGGGAGAATTTTCAAGGAGACAGGAAGAGGGGTTATAAATATTTATTAAATTTCGAAATGGCAAGCAAGTACTGTGGCATCATCCGAGTTGGTACGTTCTCTGACTGCTAGGCGACTGGGAGAGGCTCAAAGCGCTCAGGGTGGGTATTCGCAGTTATGTCGAATGTAAATTGAGTAAAAAATTACACGAGGATGTTGTACTAGTAAATGTTGTAATATTTTCGCTTTTTGTAAGGTGGAGACGTTTTAAAATGGCAAATATAATCTCAGAAAGCGGTATTTTCATTCTGTAAAGATTTCTGCAAAGGTAATATATATATATATATATATATATATATATATATATATACATACACATACACTCATTTCCATAAATTAAGGATAATTCAGAACCAGAAAATCGAACTCTGCGTTGAGTAAATCAGTACTCAAAGTAAAAATTGAGTAAATCAACCGTAAAATGGCTACACACATCTTCACAAATAATATGCAAGTTACAGGAAGCAACTGGATGACCCCGATTGTGCGTCACATTGACGAGAGTGAAAGAGAGTGATATACAAGAAATGCTAGCAATGATATATAATATATATATTTGTCAATCCATTTGCACGGAAGTAATATTTTCGCGTACATATATACTCTTGATTTCCAGAATTTAGGACTTAGGCTTTTATTTGTTGAGTGCGTTGAAGTTGTGATATTTTACAGGAACATTCGCAACATGTACAAATCGTTAATATTTCAGTTCAACATTTTTTAGGAGGTTCATATTTTGTATTATAATACATAAATTCCTGCTGTATTTTCCGACGTACTTAAACTGTCAACAAAGATATCGACAGATTTTTTTGCCCTTGCAAAACTTGATGGTGCTTTCATGAGCCAACTTTGAACCTTTATGCTTATGCTTGAGTTTTGTCCTGTAGTCTTTGGCAAGTGGAGTTCGACTAATTTGAAGAAAAGTGCACTCGTCTTTTTTTTTGTTTTCATGTGCATTGACGAAACGGCTGAAGCAACGCTAACCGTTTCTTTATCTCTTGAGTTTGTAAACAGTCAGAAGTAGCAAATGGCCATATCAGGAGAGTAAGTTGCCTATTGAACTACATGAGCCTGGTGTTTGGCAGTTTCAAGCAGTCGCACTGCTTCATTCATTCCATCATTTTTTTTGTTTTGAAATTAAAAATACGCTAGACCACTGGATAGCAACTCAGTCAAACTTCGTTTGCCTGTGACTTATGAAACTGACAGACAAAAAAAAATGCATGCAAATAAAAGTTCAAAATTCATATCCATTAGGTTTTTACAATAATAAATAAATAGATAACTAAATAAATAAATGAAATTACCTAAATGAGGTTGAATACTTTTCTAACAGAACTCGTAGTTTAAAATTACATTTCATAGATAAATATACAACTCATTCTACTATATGGGATGCAGTTTTAGACGAAGAAACAACCGTATTATTAATCTTCTACACTTGAGTTCGAGTTAACCCATCGTTTTTCTTCTAACGTTTTGACGCCTTTTTTTAAAATATCTATATGCCATATACCTTTTGCTAATTTTGGTGAGTACAGCACTAAATATTAACTCATTATATTATATTACATTTAAAGCATTCATTATTAATTGGCATGCTCTGTTTTTTTTGTTTATGTATAAATGATAAAAGAAAAAATGGAAAATACAAAAGACATCGAAAACTATTGTAAGAATTTGCACTTACTTCAGTACAGACAGTTTGTCTAACTGGAATTTAAAATATTTATATTATAATGTGGATTAATTTTGAACTCTAGCAAAACAATTATTCCAAACTACTTATGATTTTCAAGATGAATAACAACATTTAAGTTTTTAAAATAACAAATGTTGGAATGAAATAACAACCCAATAGCCGATAAAACGGGTTTCCCTATTTAAACAACTTTTGTCATGACATTAAAATTAAAGAAAATGAAATGGAAAATAAATGTGTTCATATCTAAAGGACTTTATTTTCACACTTCAACGTAAAAGCATTAGATAGCAACGCAACGGCCACAGTAGTAGGCGTTGTGTTGAAAATTCCATGCAGACAAACGAGAAATAAATATTTATTAGATTTTGAATCAACAATCTGGGACGTAGAAGGGCAAAATATGGTTTTTAATATGAAAATATCTGAATGGTATGGAAACAACAGGACGTATGGAGAGGATTTCCTCAAAATGGAGTCAAACGAAATGTAAATTGGTTGTAAGTGTAATAATAGTAAAAATGCGTCTGCTCACAGTTATGGTTTAGCCGGAAATTTAATGCATGAGCATGGAAAAATACCTGTCCGTTTATTTACTTTGAAAGACGTATTTTTTTTTCATTGAAAGTGTATTGTGTTTCAAATTTAACATTTTCCCATAAATTCAATCCAGTATTTTAATATTTCCAAATTTTATATTAAAAGGGACGCTATCCAGTATTTTTTTAAACCCTTTTTAAGGCAGTGGTGAATAACTTACTACCATGCTAGAACTTAAAAATTACTAGAAAAACACGAAAGTTTTATGTAGACCATGTAATGTTCCCATATGCGCTGCTCAATGTTTCATGTTTTTTCCATCAGAAAAACTAAAAATATTTTGACAATTTACATTGTGTTTAGCTTTGCTATTCCTTATTTCATGTGCTTTTACTATATTTTTAATTTTGAAATCGCTAATAATGAATAGTCTTATAAAAATGCACATTTGCTTGTGAAATGTTTTATTTTTCATTTTTTTATTGAATAAGTAAGTAATACTGAATAAGTGTTATTGAATAAGTAAGTAACAAAAACAATAATGTTATTGTTATTGTTTGTATTGGGCAATAGTTAATATGTTACTACCCCTTCTAAAAACAATAGCCGCCACAAGAAAATGTAAAAAAATACTTTTTCTTGTCATGACTGAGTTTCGTTTCCCTAATTATAGTGTAAAATGTAAACTTTGGGGAAAAAAGTCCTGTGCCCGTTAAAGGGTTAAACTAAAGTAAAAACTCAATAACTTGCAATGGTTGTTAAACAATGTACGTATTTGATCGAAATGAGTAACTGCTGCTATTTGTTTGACCAAATTAGTTTAATGAAAAATAAGCCCTTGTTTCTTCAGGATTCGTAGAAATTCACAACAACCGAGCTCTATACACATCAATCTATATCTGCATGTGCATTGGAGAGCCAAATCATTGTGACCACCGTTACATTTTTAAATTCATCAGTGACGCAATTTTTAGAAAAAAAAAATAATTCAAGAACTAGAAACCGAGAATGTGTTTTCATTGCAACGTGTCTTCTATGTTTGGGAAAACTCTTTTACAGATTTAGTGCAAGTTGTTATGAAGCAATAACTAAATGGTTTTGCAAAACCTATTTTAAAGATGCAATTACATAATATATTCAGTGTTGAGTATAAGTAGTGACTATAAGAATTAATCAGTGCAAGATAATCAAATATATTTCGATTTTCATATTTTGATTGTTCTCATAATCGCTATATCCATATTTTAAAAAAATCACACCAGTCAGAAAATGCAAGGTATTTTCACGACGCATAACAAACATCAATTAATGTTCTTCTATTTTAAGTATAAATACGGTGTAAGAAGGTAAAATACTTTCAGTAATTAAAATATCACGTGTAGTTGGTTTTAATAAATAAAGTAATTTTAATGATAGTTACATGTATGATGTTTACTTTTTTTTTTTTGCAGTTTCTGACTTATACAGCATACTTTTTTTTGTCATTGAGGTAGTTTTTCATTGAAAAATTTTGAAACCGATTTCAAAGCAAAGTAACCGAAAATGTGTTTTCTTTGCTACGTGCCTATTACGACTGTGAAAACCCATTTACAGATTCAATAGAAGTAAGGCAAAGTTAATAAATGATATTTCAAAACTGGTTAAAATTCAAATGCATAGTATAATTTGTATAAAATGTGAGCAGCGATGATAAGAATCACCACTGCATGAAAATCATAACTACTTGCATAAGGTACAAGGTGTTGAGAAGTGTTTTCGAAAGCTGCGGACAACCTTTTTTTAGCATATCTTTGTGTTGCATTTAGCTTTCTTAGCTGGTCTGACATTCATACGACTGCTTGTTAACTCCCGACGTAACAAGTTATACATGCCAATATTTTTAACGACATTAGTTTTATTTAAAGACAAGATCTGACTAAGGTATGGAAAAAAAAAACCCTGGAAAAAACGGAATAAAAAAAAGTCTCAAAATCTTTGAGTACAATAAAGTTAAGAATATATTCATTGATTACATGCGATTTTTTTTTATTAAGAAACCATTTAATTTGTTTTTAGCCCTCTTATTTTCATAACAGCAGTTCCCCTTTTAGGTATGAATTCCGAAAGGTTTTCTAACCACTCGTTCGGTATTTCATGGTGTCAACGGCGTTATAATCAATTTCTTAAATTTCCTCACCAGATTTGCATTTAAAAATTATATTAATTGAAAAAAAATTTTAAGGACCTATATTTTAAAAAGTATTGCATTTCTCAATCTTGTACTGTAGTACTGAAGGTGCTTTTGTAATATTTCCCATCAAAAACACAATCAATGCTGTGCAAATGTGAAAAAACAAAGAAAAAAAAAGAGAGACAGAGAAAACAGTTGAAAATCAAATCAATTACTGTTTCTGTTTATCACCTGGCAACATGAAGATATCACTCCCGAGTATCTTCACACATCTGCTCAAAAAAAGAAAACATGACAGAAGCGAACCTCTGATCGTGGTTCTGTTTTGTTGCCACCACATGTTTCACAATAACCACAAAAATAGAATGGGGAAAAATTCCATCGTCTCCCCCCCCCCCCCCGGTTGCGGGCAAACTTCGTAATAAATGTTTGCTTTGGCACTATTTTGCACCGCCAACCCCTGCGGCAGAAAAATTCCGCACTGTTGCACACTCCCTTCCAACACGGCAAAAACATCGAAAAAATGTCAAGGGTGAATTATGGCCGCAATTTACGTTTCTCTGGCGAGGGGAAAACATTTTTACAGACTTCGGGATAAGTAATCGTGGCGTAGAATTTAATCGCATTCAAATGCACTGTGCACATTGCGCGGGAAATAAGTAAACTTCTGCTGGAGGAATGCTGTGTTTTTTCCCGCCGTTTCTCTGACCTGGTAGAATTAACGATCGAATTTCGATTCGACACAGAAAGATTGCCGCGTTTCGACGTTAAGTAGTTCTTTTATGGATGGAATTATTCGGTGCTGATCGATGGCGTAGCGCACTCTCGAGTCAAATTATGCTCTATCATAAAAGAAACAGTAATTTTCTGTAATGAATGGTATTTTAGCTTGTTCATTACTTGTAAATAAATGCTAAGGATTACGTTTGCGTGAGGTTGATTTGTAGGTATTCCCACACTGCAAAGCTAGTATTATACTGTCTGCATACTGGCTTTACTGCCAGTATAATACTAGCAGAAGGGGTTTTAGTTTAAGGGGGTCTGGGACACATCTTGAAAAAAAAATTATTAAACAGGTTAGAATTTTGAAATTTTTTACACTAATTCACCATCTGTTTAATAAGCAAAATCATCACATACATGACAAAAAAAACTTTTTTTTCAATTTTTTAATTTAAATTTTTTTCAAAAAAGGGGGGTCGCTTTAAATCGCAAAAACTAAAAATATTCTTGAACAATTTTCATTTTTTTTTCTTCAATATGAACACAAATATATAAGCTTTAATTTGTATTCGGCAATTTTAAAAATAATAATTTAAAAAAAATTAAAAATATTTAAGTAAAAATTTCGAAAAATTCGAAGGTACTTTTTTTTCAAAAAATCATAGTTTTTGAACAAATTTTTTTTTTAAATTTGCCGAATAGAAATTCAAGTAAACTGTTTGAAAAAGTTGTTCTCCAAATTTCGGAACGTTATCCTTATTAGTTCTTGAGTTGTAAGAATTTGAATTCAAAAGATCCGGAAAAATTGCATCATGGCGAAAAACGCATTTTAAGGGAAGTCATTGCTGTGGCAACAGTTGCCTGACGGCTACATTAAATTATCATATCTTCCGTTCTAACTAAGATAGGAACAAGATTCAAACCTCATTTTAAAGAGAAGAAAACAGAATTTTTTTTGAAATAATAAAAAAAAAAAAAATGCAAAAGTTGACGATTTTTGTGTCCCAGACCCCCTTAAAACTGCGAAATACACAGTAGTTAACTGTTAAATTAGAAACTGTACCAGGCCCGTCATTTAGGGGGGGCAGGGGGGTCAATTGCCCGCCCTGGCTTTGAGAAATCAATGTATTTACATATAAGTGGGCGTGGTGGTTTTGTTGTTTTCTGGTGAAATTGTATTGTGTTTTTACCCTTTGCACCCCCCCCTCGAAAAACTTGAAATGACGTCCCTGAACTGTATAGTTTATTACCATAATTTTACACTTTATTACCATAACATTAGCTGTATTATCCTGTAAAAATAACAGCATAATACTGATAGCAGAAGTTCCAGTTTGAAACTGTAAAATGCCCAGTAATAAATTAGAAAATTATCAGTTTTGCAGTTTATTACTCAAAACTAGCATTTTTAGTTTGCAACTGTAAAATTAGCAATTTTTAAGGTTTGTTACTAGAAAATTAGCTGTATTAAACTGTAAAAACAACAACTATTTTTTACAGTGTATACATATTATTGTTAAGCCTTGGTTTCATAGAACGCGACAATCGTCGCCGACGCCGGGTGCGACTGCACGCTGGAATCAGAACCAGTTTGATTGAAGCGCGGCGTGAACGACGTCAATCTGCGGCCCAGGCGCATGCGCAGAAGAAAGCGGCGACCGTCGCCTCGCCAGAGATCGACGATTTCACTCCTAGGAAACCATGGCTTTACAAGAAGCATAGCCAAAATAGTCAACTAAATTTGTGATAATAAGTTGATTTTATTGAATTGCTTCTAAAAATGAGTACATATTAAAAGGAACTATTAGTAAATATTTGTGAAAAATTTTTCTTGACAGTAAAGTACATTAATAAGAACAAAAAATCGGCTAACTAGCATCTAGGTAAACGTATTAATGGCTTTCAACTTTAAAAAATAAGCAAAATTTAAATTTTTAATTGTTGCTATTTTTTCACAATTACTTTTTGGAGTAATAACCATCTTGTGGTTGAAAATAAGTTTTATTTCGAACTCAGGTGGTTCAGATTTGAAAAGCAACATGTTTTTAACTGTGTTAAAGTAATGTATTGCAATTTTTTTAACGTTTTTTCAGCGTGTAAAAGAAAGTTTCATTTAATTTGTAACAAAGTTTGCTTCACATCTGTCCATATAAAAATGAGCCACTCAATTTTATGTCTCACTTATGTATCTTACTTATGTATGATTTGTTGTCAAAAAATGTCAGTAGTGAAATGTATGTTTCATTTACATTTAATTGTTACATATTTTCTTTTTCTCCAACATGTTCATCAGCAATTTTGTGCAATTTGTTCTGCACAACATTTTTCAAAATAATGAAAAAAAAAAAGTTTGACGCAGCTCAAAATTTTGCCTTTGTCCAGTAATTATTTTTGCTTTGGTTTTGTTATTTGCTTAAAAAGTAATTACATTATTACCAAAAAGTAATTAAATTACGTACTTTTATTAAAAAAAGTATGAAGTATAAAATCATTATAAAATTAATAGATAATATTGAAGAACGATACGTGCTATATTGAAAACGAAGCAATATTTTACATAAAAAGCAATAAAACAATTTTGTACCTCATAAAATGTATGAGTTACAAATTTTTAATTGCTTTTGTATTTTTGTTTAAAATTATAATATTCTTTTGATTTAATAAAACCGAAGTATTATTAAAAATTACTTTTCTCCTTTATTTGTATTACAAAACAAGAATAAAAAACGTTTCATCATTCCATTTTCTTATGAAACTAAGTTTTGGCATAAAAGTGAAAATGTGGATTCAAAAAGTGTAAACCTTTCGACATAAATATTATATCAGCATTAATTACTTTTTATTTGAAAAACTTTTGCAATTCCAAAAATACGGGTTTCTCTAAGGTATTATGTTATTTTGAAACACCATAATGTGCATTGTGTACATTGCAAAGAGTTTTGTAAACATACAATCACAAATTGATTAAAATATCCAATGACATCACTGAATCCATTAATTCATCAACAAAGTACGGGTCCGAGGACCTGACTCGGCATAATTTAAGAGATCCTCCGGCCTTATTATGAAATTACCGTAGCGGAATATTTTGTCAAACGTGGCCAGTTGACCCAAATTAAGAGACGACTAATGACCCTAGTGACAAATGCGGGCCATATATAGCAATTCCGATTGGTGGCATCTGCCTAATTGCCTTAATCTAAGTTAATTTGGTAATGTCAGGCGCACAGGCGGTGATCAAAGACGGGACATTTGCAACTTCAACAACACGCGGAGGCCGAAACCCCTCAAGTACGAATAGAGGGGCGTCCGCAATAATTGTCAGGGATATGGGTCGGATATTCGATATAGTGTCACGTTTAGATTATACTGTAACTTTCAGCTAAAGAATGTTTAAAATAGTCTAAAGGATTTTGAAAATTTCAAGCTGTTATACTTGTAATTTCGAAATTTTGTAATATGAATAGAGGGACGCCCTTAATAATTGTCAGGGATGGAGGTCGGAAATTCAATGTAGTGTCATATTTAGCTTACGTTGTAACTTTTAGTTTAAGGACGTATTAAATAGTCTACCGGATTTAGCAATATTTGAAGCTAGTGGACGCTTGTGATTTTGAAGTTTTGTAACCATTTGATCACTAATTAATTTTTGTAAACATTTGTTCGCTATTAAATATGTTACCTAGTCAGCGTGCAAGGAAGCCATATTATTCTCGCATTAAATAAATTTAGCAAGTAGTATTGCCTTGTTATTTAATCGGGAAATATTAAAAAATCTTAAAACAAACTGTATAGTTATCCATATTGTTATGAAGTTACTTAATATACTTGAATTTTTTTGAGTTAAGAAACATTCTAAGAACTTTAAATCAAGCAATTCGCACAAATCAAAATAAGAGGCAACCATTTTTTTTTTTTTGGTTAATAAACACATCAAATGCTTTCAGTTTCGAAATGTTTTTTCATGTAAAAAAGAAGATAAAGCAATATATCAGGCACATTACTGCAGTCATTTTTCTAACAAAAACACCGCCGTCGTGCGAGAACGAAAATACAAAATTTGTGGCTTTTATTAACATTTCCATCTTCCAGAGTCCTAAAAATTTGACAAATGCCGCCGCGGTTCAAAAGCTAGTACGATATTGACTTTGTGGGTTTTGTTGAAAATCGTCCCCATTTCAAATACAATCTTTATTCCATCTCCACTTCCCCCTTTGTCTGCCGGAATCCCCTAAAGGGGCTTTTCTAGAACTCCCCTCCCAGCGGAATAATTTCCCAATGATTCATAGTTTAGCACCACTGAGGCCTTCGCCAAGCATAAAGAATTTTCCGATTTTGGCTGAATGTGACACTTTGATGTATCATTTAACAGGCCGAAAATCTGCCCGCATTTGGTCTGCTATTGAGCATTTATACTGATGACATTCTCAGAGTGGATCTGCAGTCTTTTTATCAAATCTTTTTTATTCTTCTTTGATGGAATTCTGCCAATATTGCCCCGCTGGAGTTTTCTTCACACAATTCGCTGAATTCTTTTCGCTCGTATTATTGTGTGTAAATGACGCCGGTCTTATTTACATAAGACAGAATGTTACACAATGGGAAAGAAATTATTTGTCAGGGAAATAAAAGAGGAATAACGAGCAGTTTTCCGAAAATGGAATTGCTTGAATGGCTCACATCAGCGGAAATGCTATGTATGATGAGTTTATGTAAATTGAAATTACTTAAATACGATTCACTATCTTGATTTAGTAAACTGCGGGCAAATTACCAAACATTTTAGGTCTTAACAGCTTTGTTTAATTACAGACATTAATCAAGAAAATACATTTCTTAAATTTTCTTATGCTACTATTTGTTTAGTTTGAAAAAATAATAAGGTATTTTAACGTATATGCCATGACACTCAAAATAAATAAATATAAAATGAAAATGGAGATGGAATAAAATATAAGAAAGAGAATAGGTAAAAGTTAAGGGCCGTTTGTCTGGTTTGGCATTAAGGCCCATGTCTCAGATAATGTTTGGCTAGAAAATGGTTTAGCTTTATTAACAAAAGTATTAAACATAAAACTGTTACATTTAACATATTTATATAAAATTTACAGTTTAATTAATTATTGCTGTTATAATCATTATTACCCAAGTAGCATCAACTCATCGGATTTTCTCGGCCGATCATCGAACTCCTCCTAAACTGATCCCGTAACTCACGATGACATCGTTCCGATCAGTATCCGAGTACGGTTTTCGATGAGCTATTTTTCATCGGAAAGCGATATCCTTCCGATAAACTTTTCCGATGAAAATAAGCCGAGCTATATTCCATCGGAAAACGATTTCCCGATGAAATTCATCGGCACGGGACTGTTCTGCTTGTAAATTGCTCTAAATCTCATTGTATTTCGAGCAAAACTTTTCGGATTTTGCTGCTCGGATTCTGTTTGGCCGATGAGACATATTGGATCATCGGCCAATGAGAATTTCATCGGGTTTCGATGAATGGCCGATCATCGACCGATGAGATGATGCTGCTAGGGTAGTTTCAATATCTTAGTACATTTTCATGTTTTAAATGTGGAAATTCTTGCCAGTTTTATTCTCATTAAAAAAAATGTAAGAGCTAGTAAAAACAAATCTAGAGTCTAAAGTTTCGATTTTTAACAGAACAAGTAAAAAATGAAAAATTGCGAACTATTTTAACGCTACGTGTTTATTTTACTAATGTAATACAAAATCTAAATGTTGTAAAAATAAAATATTTTATTCTTCTTTGTGAAAAGAGTTGAGACAGAAAAATTAAATAATTTAGTTTGAAAAACCAGTCCGATATTTCTTTCCTTTACAAGATTTTCATGGAGACTAGTTAAAATGTAATTCGAAAAATGTATTGCAGGACATTAATGTATTTCAAAAGTTGTATTTTTTAAATAAAAGGTTCAAGTTTCTTGATTCGCTAAAACCAAAACCAAAACTTTTTTTAAACCTAAAGTGTAATGTATATTGAATGTATTTATCAAGCAAAGCACAAATGCATAAAAGAAGATTAAAAAAACAAAAAAATCTGGAAATAAAATTTTTAAAGTTATGTCACATTTTAGAACTTCATTCAATTCTTTTACCGCAACCAATGTTTATAATTTTAAAACAGAACAAATATTTTTATGAGGAATATTAAGAAATAATTTCTGTATTTCGGTAGGTTAACGCTTCTACAATTTCTCCCTAAATATTTCCGAGAACAACCAACAATTGTTGGATTTCACAAAAATAAACGGCAAAAGCCAATTCAATGCGCAGAATAACTCCCGTAAGTCTGTCCGAAACGCTGCATATACGATAGGAGGGGGAGAGGGGGACGTCTCTTTTGGATTTCGGATCAAATAAAACCATCAAAGAAGATTCCTCCAGCGTTACTATTGGGATTAAGCTGTCACTGGATGCACTGAGATACTGACAGTGTCCAAACTTCTGATCCTGCCCGTGAGAAGCAAAATATCAATTGATATCGGCATTCCGACTATGCGTGGGGCAAAATGTTTTGTGAGTCGCTTGAGCCAGGTATTTGCTGCTGTCAAGGAATTATTGAGACAAATCTGACAATCAGTCCTGTTGCTGGTTTTGCAAGGAAGGTTAACTTTCTGATATCTGAAATCTAGAGAAATGACAGAAAGAAATAATTGGGGTGAAGTAAATTTATTTGTAGCGTATTTTTTCGATAGATTTGCAACAAAAATTGCTTTTTGGGGAAAAATTAATCCTTGCTGATGTATACAGATAACTAGCGAGACAAACTTGTGGAAGAAAATTATGATAATAAAATTTGTTACTGTCAAAGATTTATTGAGACAAATCTGACAATCAGTCCTGTAGCTGGTTTTGCTAGGAAGGTTAGCTTTCTGATGTCTGAAATCTAGAGAAATGACAGACAGAAATAATTGGGGTGAAGTAAATTTGTTTGTAGCGTATTGTTTAGACTAAGTTTGATAGATTTACAACAAAAATTGCTTTTGGGGAAAAATTAATCCTTGCTTATGTGTACGGAACACTAGTGAGACAAACTTGTGGAAGAAAATTATGATAATAAAATTTGTTGCTGTCAAAGATTTATTGAGACAAATCTGACAATCAGTCCTATTGCTGCCTTTGCTAGGAAGGTTAGTTTTCTGATATATGAAATCAAAAGAAATGACAGAAAGAAATAATTGGGGTGAAGTAGTTTGTCTGTAGCATATGGTTGTACTAAGTTGTATATATTTTCAACAAAGGTTGATTTTTGTAGATAAAAATATCTTTGCTACATTGCTGTTAACTGCTGCTGTGCACAGAAAATAAGTGAGACAAACTTGTCGAAGATAATTATGGTAAAAAAATTTATTGCTGTCAAAGATTTATTGGGGCAAATTTGACAACACGTCCTGTTGATATTTTTGCTAGGAAGGTTAGTTTTTTGATACCTGATATCAAGAGACATAACAGAAAAAATAATTGGAGCTAAATAATATGTTTATATCATATGATTTACACTAAACCTTATATATTTTCAACGAAGATTGATTTTTGAGGATACGTTTATCTTTGCTACGTTGCTATTAATAGCCACCGTGTTCATAAAACCAGTGAGACAAAATTGTCAAAGAAAATTGCGCAACTAAAATTTGCCGTTGTCAATCAATTATTGAGACGTATGTGATAATTATTCCTGTAACTGCATCGCTCAGAAAGTTAGTTTTTCACGTTTGAAATTAAAAGGAAGATATTTCGTCGATGCAATGTAGAAATAGTGTGCAGTTAATATGCTAAGTTTTATAATTCAACAAAAATAGGTATTTTCGGAAAAATCGAAACTTGTTCCACTACTTTTGAAAGCTGCAGTGTGTAAATCACAAGTAATTACAATTTTTCAAAGTAAATTAAGTAACCAAAATTTGCTGTTGTCAATTATTAATTACTAAGACAAATTTGACAATAATTTCTTTTGCTTGTTTCGAAAGGAAGGTCAGTTTTCTCGTGTCTGAAATACATAAAATGAAAAAAAAAGAAGTAAATATGTTTAAATAATTTATGTATAGTATATAGTTCTAGCTTATATGTCGCAAAACTACTATTTGTGTGTTAATTAAATTAATATTGCCCCTCTAATTGCTGCTGTAAACAGAAAACCAGCGAGATAAAATTGTCGGTAAGTTAAGATAATGAAATGATTTCTTGTCTCCGGGATGTAGTTTAACTAGCAAAGTAATATTTAAAAAAAAAAGCCTAAAAAATAAGTAATTCTAGAAAAGTTATATTGAGATCGGGGAAAAAAACTTTGAAATTGAAAAATAAACTACGAATAAAATTTTTGGTGAACTACGAATAAAATCAAAATAGTGAAACAAATTTCTTTTCAGTAGAATATTTTTATTTGGACAACTACTTTTCTTTGCAAAAGAGTGCATAGTTTAACCCCGGCCTTCAAATTTTACATTTAAAGAAATTTGTATGTATTAGTTGTTTAAAAAAGTTGGCAGTTTTTAAACAAACTACACGATACCCCCCCCCCCCCCAATGCCGCTTACGCGGGAACTTTATAAAACTAATAATAATTAAAACACTGCAAGATTCTATTTAGTATACCTCGGAATAAATACTGCACATAGAAAAAAAGTCGTAGCTATCTTTGTATCATCTAATTAATTTTCCAGAAAAGATTAATTTGAAAATTAATTATTTTCCCTATAACCATCTTTATTACAAGCAGTTTCGTGAAGAATTTTAATTACAAGGTCTTTCATTTCCGTCTTAAGAAGCTCTTAAACACTTTTATTTTCCAATAATCAATCAGTTTTTTTTTTCAAATTTCCAGCTCTTGTTATGGTACACACATTTAGTGTTGTGTAACAGATACGTGATCATAAATCGAAATTCAATCATGAAGGCCTTCAAATCTTTTCTTTTATCTTATCTGACGCGAAATTAAAATTGAAGGAAAAGGAAAGGAAAAAAAATCAATATTTGAAAGAACCTTTTTAAAATAACGTGCAAAACTATTGCGATGTTAGTGTTAAGCCTAATTTGCAAAATTCATTAAATAGTAATGAAATTTCATCATAATTTTGCGTCTATTTTGCAAATAGTAAAAAATGTTATCGGAAAATCTCATGCTATTTTCAATTTGAATTTTTCACTTAATAGTTCTTAAGAATAACTATATATTTTTAGTTTTATCTTTACTAAAAGCAGCTTTGAGAAGAATATAAATTATTGTACCTGTTATCCCCAACTTAAAAAGCTCTTAAATACTATTAGTTTCTAATAATCAATCTGGGTTATTTTTTAACTTCTAGCTTATGTCATAGCTGTGTAAATTCATAGCTGTGTAAATCATGATTGAATTTCATTAATCTAAATTGATCACGAAGGCCTTCAAGTTTCCTTTTTTTTTTGAAATCAAATCTGAAGTGAAATTAAAATTGAAAAAAAAAAATAAATAAATAAAGAAGAAGAAAGCAAGAGTAAAAGAAAAGAAAAGAAAACTTGAATACTGGAGAGAACCTTCCCAAACTAACATGCAAAAATATAAGAACGCTAATGTTAAGCCTAATTTGCAAAATTCGTTAAATAGTAATGAAATTTCATCATAATTTTGCGTCTAATTTGCAAATAGTAAAAAATGCTATCGGAAAATCTCATGCTATTTTCAATTTAAATTTTTCACTTAACAGTTCTTAAGAATAACTATATATTTTTAGTTTCATCTTTACTAAAAGCAGCTTTGAGAAGAATATAAATTATTGTACCTGTTATCCCCAACTTAAAAAGCTCTTAAATACTATTAGTTTCTAATAATCAATCTGGGTTATTTTTTAACTTCTAGCTTATGTCATAGCACATAATTCATAGCTATGTAAATCATGATTGAATTTCATTAATCTAAATTTGATCACGAAGGCCTTCAAGTTTCCTTTTTTTTTTTTTTTTTTGAAAGCAAATCTGAAGTGAAATTAAAATTGGAAAAAAAAGAAGAAGAAGAAAGCAAGAATAAAAGAAAAGAAAATTTGAATACTGGAAAGAACCTTCCCAAACTAACATGTAAAAATATAACAACGCTAGTGTTAAGCCTAATTTGCTGAATTCGTTGAATACTAATGAAATTTAACGGCATTTTTGCGTCTATTTTGAAAATACTTTTCACTTTCTTCGCACTTGTTCTTGTGTAATGGAATAAGGGATCTCTGATTCGAGAGCATCATTGAAATTCTGACATGCTGCCTCCAGAGAAAGTACTTTTTTTTAAGCGGCAACAAATATTCGAAAAGTTCTCGATCTTGATTCGAAATTAATTAATCATAGCTGCTTTTTTATGACAAGGATAGATTCAAAGACTACAAGGAACAATCTGTCTTGAAAGAGGGGGGAAATGGATAAAACATTTGCATATTTTTAGTGCATTCTCTTCAAGATGCCTGCATTTAGTGACATTCTGTTTTAGGAAAAAAATAACAGTAAAAAATGCTATTTTCTAAAACGTATGTTATTTCCCATTTAATTTTTTTCTAGGTAGTTTTAAGTGGCTGGATAATTTCAGTACTATTTATCGCCATCAACGAATTTAGTGATAACAACGTTGTGCTTTTAGAATAAATGTATCATAGCTCAGTTTGTTAAAGCTGGTACGAATGTTTGTTGGATTTAGCAGTTGGATTAAAATGCAGAAAAAAAAGTTTGACTCTAAAGTAAGACCAAATAAATCTATACCATCATAATTTTAGACAAAATGTTCCTCCTTAATGACAGGAAAGAAAAAGAAACAGATCGGAAGTATAACCCATTTTATTCCGGTAGACTAAAAACGGGACGCTTATTAGTTATTGCATATAAAAACTTGTAATGGGTATATCCTTTTACTAAAGCTGTTTTCCACAAGTTAAATAGTCCTTCTTCTTGAGAAAACCAGTTAGAACTACTAGTTGGATATCAGAGTTTATTTATTGACAGCTATTTTCAGACAAATAAGTCCAGCAATAATCCAGCATGGGTAGCCACAGAAAGTAAGTTTTTTTTGCGAACTTATTTTTCATAAAATTAAACTATTTTAAAATGATTTGCTTAAAATTGATCAGAGATGCCTTTTGTAATGTTACTTTGCAAAAGTAAAGTCAAGTAAGGTCGTATTTTGTGCACCTATCTGCCTAGTGTCCCCTAAACAGGACGTTAAATAAGTTAATAAACATGACAACAACGATCTATTTTACGCCTAAAATGTATGTAAACCATTCCAAGTAAGAGTTTTAAGCAGATAAAAATTGAAAAAAATTGTTTAAAAAACTTGGGCATAAATGGGATAAGGTTAAACCAAAATTAGTAAAACACACGCATCGGTAGCTTTCAGTTATAGGAATGCCTCATTCGAAAAGCTGAATTTTGTAACAAAACAAGTAATAAAAAATACTTTTACAAAGTTACAGTATATAGGTTCAACACTTTTAGTTATGTAAATTAATTCAGGTTGTTACCAGTAAACAAGAAAATGATAATTTTCTATGAACTTCACTCGCAAAAAATGTTGCTAATACCCCAAAAAGTAATTTTATGCTTCAACTATATCTTGATAAGAGGTTCTTACTCTGTTACAAGCTCTTGGAATTTTGTTCAGATACTTAAAAAACATGGAGAATAACTTCTCCCTTCATAATAACTTTCCTCACGTCCTCGAAGATCCGTTTTCTGGAGCCAAACTACTGCAAAATTTTGACGAGAGAAAATTGCAACAAAACTTCCACCTCCCTCCTTAAAGCATTACTTCCCCACATATGCGTAATTCGTATCAGAGAAAGAAAAAAAAAACTTTTGAGGGAGAAAAATCCTGCCTCCTTTCGATCCAATTGGGTTCGTAAATTCTGATATTTCATGTGCAGAATATGAAATTTCTCAAGCATTCGCCGTGTAGTTTCTCTTCCATTCTATGATGGCCTCAAAACATATGGTACATAGAATAATAATAATCTTACACGATACGCCATCGAGTTTATACCAGAATTTATATGGCAGGTTACAAGCGGTTCTGAAGAAAGCTGTTTCCAAATGCCTAAAAAGTATTTCTTTGGATCAAAAAGGAGGAATATTGCTTTCGCTCGGTTCGGAAAGCTGGCTCGCTTTAAAGTTTGCATACTGCATATAAACTTGGGTCTTTGTGCATAAAAATTCGTTCCCGAACCAACGAAAGGATCCAGAGTACAATACTAACGTCACGCGGTGCGGATTTCTTTCTAAATATAAGTAGGTTTGGGTTTATGCGGACACAAAGAAGTTTTGTGGAGTTGAGATGCTAAGTCGAACTGTGACTCATTTTAGACCACATGTTTAATAGACTGAGGAAAAAGAGAACACATTTATGAGGACAAAAAATGTTTGTATTAGTCTTAGATAAACGAAACTTATTCGATGTTTATACAAACACAAGCGTCAAAAAAAATTCTTTGAGTTGGTTTCCGCTAAGCACTGCATTTTTGAATTGAGGTATTTTATTGCATAATTGATTCAACTTTGTTGGTCTTCTTCGATTAAAAAGCATTTCTTAATACGTATTTATTAGTTTCACTTGTATGTATGTAACTTTGAACAAAAGATAAATTCACGTTCTTTACAAATATAAAAGTAATATATTTAATACTACTATTAATAGTAAAGCTAAACTATATTACATGCTG
The DNA here is from genome assembly GCA_038373865.1 of Uloborus plumipes. Taxonomy (NCBI): domain Eukaryota; kingdom Metazoa; phylum Arthropoda; class Arachnida; order Araneae; family Uloboridae; genus Uloborus; species Uloborus plumipes. The sequence continues at coordinate 24,104 of JAXGGA010005285.1, read as the reverse complement.
ATCTATGATAAGTGTTTCAGTTGTCTGTATGTAACTCTGAATAAAAGATAAAATCACGTTCTTTGTAAATAAAAAATATATATATTAAATAGTATTATTAATACTGAAAGCTAAACTATATATATTTAACAGCGTATTTTTTTGTTTTTTCAAATTATATTTTGATTATTTTATAATCAAAATGCTAAAAAATTATCTTACTATTTACAATTTAAAAAGTGTAATTTATTATCATCATCATCATTATTATTATTACTATTATTATTATTATTTATTATTAATAGTATTACCATTATCGTTGTCGTTGTTATTATTATTATTTTAATAATAATAACTCTTAAATCTTTGCAATTTGAACTGAGTTTTTTCTTTTTGATGTTATGTGTGCGCGTTTTAACTTGACCCAAACAAGAGAGGGGGATAAGGAAGAAATGAAAAATTAAGGGTAGAAATATAATGATAATGTGCAAATGTAATTTTGTCGCTTTAGACTATTGGTTTTAAAATAAACATGTTATCTTTCTAATTTTCAACTCATGTAACAATTATTCTTAATGACAGTATTCTTATACATTTCAGAGAAATAATCGCAAACATTCAAAGAATAACGTATATATAACAAGAAACAAAAAGGAATAACTTAATGTTCAACTTACAAACGTGAAATGCAATGAATTTCTATTTTCAATTCAAAATGGTGGGTTTTTAAAAACTAATTTGTTTTTTAACTAAAAAAAATGTTTTGCGATTTGAAGTATTTTTTAAAACAACTTTTCATCCGTAAAACTAATTTACTTCCTAAAGTGAAAGAAAAGTCTTTGTAATACGGTATTAGGCTAAATTAAAATAGATGGACAAGTTTACGTAATTGCTTTCAACATTTCAAATTTTTTAATGCTAGTTATTTTTTGCCTATATACGAGTACTTATCCCAAGACAATAAAAAACTTTCTAGTTTTAATTTGGAATTACGGTATGCTTCAGTTTAAACGTTATTAATATTTATAAATCTAGTGCGACTAATAAAGCAATTATTAGTAATAGTTGTACTATAATTACGTAAAATAGAAAAATAGTTGTAGTTTATATTCTTTGTTTTTAAAAGAGGTATAAACAAAGACATCATATGTACAAAAATACTAAAATATTTTTAACAATGCTCTAGTTGCTAAAGAGGTTAACTAAACTATAATGATAACAAGATATTTTATACCTTGCGGCAATAAAATATTAAAACATATATTCTTCTCGATTTAATAAATCTTTAGTTTTCCAATGTATGAAATGAGATTGAACAGTGCCCTGAAAATATTTGTGCAGCAATTTTAATAAGAACAAATTTCATCCATGTTTTTGCATTTTAGAAAATTTATTTTGTAAAATATAATATTAATGAAAATTATGCTATGAAAACAGCAACGTTATAATCTAATCAAAGAAATCAAACTCCTTAAAATTACAATTTTATTTAACTACTGAAAAAAACATTTCAAATGTAAATAGAAGAAGCAAAATCGTGGTTGAAAATGGCGCTAAAAGAAGTTATGTTTAGATCATGCCCAAACTAAGAGACGAAATGTAAACAATGTAAAATAAATACTTATACCAGCAGTGTATTTGAATTTCTCTGTTTTTTATTTCCCCCAAAGCAGTCGTTATTATTCAGAAAATGAAAACTTTTCATTGTCTACGTAAAAAGGCAGGTAGCTTTATAGCGCAAAGCACTGGATGACTGTTTGAAAACAACAAACATGTAATAAATTTTTCAATCTAACTTTTTATTTTTTAGTTTTTTTTTTAAATAGTAATTCAACAAAGGTATGTGGTTTCTTCAAAACTTATTTTGGGAAGTATAAATTTGAATATTACATAATCCTAGATGTTTGAATTCACGTCAACAATTTTTATAAACAGTTTTTTTTTAGTTTTCAAATTATTTTTACGTATGTTTAAGTAAACTAACATTAGCAACATAACTTAAATCATGTCTTTAAACTTCTAATTGCATTAAAATATTCGTAAAAGGTTTTAGTTGAGGTAAATAAATTTGATGCTCATTTTTAATAATTATTAAATGAACCAAGAACGTTTATTTGATTGCTAAAGCATCAAGAGTTTCAAGTAAAGAAAAGTGCATCCTATAATGATGTTTTGTTTATTAAATCTTAATCTACAAGGATCGGCGTAAAGTCTCCAGGTACATATTACAATTTAAAAGTCTTTGAGCGACTAATGGAAAATATTTGAAAGACAAATATCGCAGGACTTATTCGATTATGCTGATAACGACGCAGTCGTTAGCAATCATTAAATGTTATTTAAATTGCCGTACTCGTTTTAATAGAAGAGCTTTATCAATTCTGATAAATAAGATAAGTGGGGCTCGATGTTGATTTAGACAAATCCTTATTTTTGAGATAAGAACACGAATTGTGATTACAAAGTGATTGATATCAGAGAATTTCAAACAGCTAAAAATTCTTGAACCGATGGATCTAATATTTTGCACGTTTAATGCTTGTTAAGTTTAATAGTTTGTGGAAATTTTAGGAAGCTTATGGCTTGAAAAATCTGTAACTTTGTGCTTAAGTACAACCCTTTTTCAATCTTAATAATCTATAGACGGGTAAAATACAAAAATTGGCGATCCAGTAAGTTTTTATTTACAAGGAAAAAACTAAGGAAGAATAACCTCTAAATGAGTTTAAAAAACTAAAAAATACGCTTTTAGATGCACTTATAATACATCAACATGTGACATAGTTTAGTCTTCAGTATTAATAAAAGTATTGAATATATTAATTTTATATTTGCAAAGAGCGTAAATTTTAACTTTTATTCAAAGTTTCATACAAACAACTGATGCTCATAATACATCAACATGTGATATAGTTTAGTCTTTAGCATTAATAATAGTACGTATTAAATATATAACTTTTATACTTATAAAGAAAGTGAATTTTATTTTTTATTCAGAGTTACAGACATACAAACAAATCCATATGTGAAACTAATAAAAGCGTACATAAAAAAAAAAAGAAAAACGATCACATAATATAATACTTAATTTAACTAAAACTCACTAAAGTAAAGACTTATACGTCAACTGACTGGAAGTATTATTTACCGTATAGTTTAATGAAAAATAGAGTTATTCTTGGTAGAGGAAACACACACTGGGGTTGGTTGTGAAAGAGGTAGGTTGTTACGGCGACAATGGTGGCTACAGAATTAACTTTACAAGTAAAATTAAAAGCACACACATAATAATGACACCAATGGTCAACAGGGAGCAAGCACCAATTTTAAAAGTGTCAAAATTTCACGTTTATAATATTTCCCTTTCTTTAGTAATGCTCGTCTACCAAGTGTTCGAATAAAATCATAGTAGTGAGTTGGTGTGCTATTTATGCTCTTTCTTTTTGTGATACGGGTACGTTCATCTATGGTACTTGATTGCCTCTTCCTTTATTTCACCTTAGCAGTTCTATCTTGGTGTTGTGGCTAAAAGTGACGTTTTCTTGGAGCACTGTTTGTGAATCTTCACTACCTTTCCTGTAATGCTTTTTTGTTATAACTTGGTTCTCTTGAAAGGCTCATTCTATCCTTTTAGATTATATTGACTGAACTAATGGGTTTTAGCTTTATTTGATTATCAATGATTTTGGATCAAGAGTTAGACAGATTTAAGGTTTCATTGATAATGATTAGTTCAAACTTTATTAAATAATTATTATTACTATTATTATCTATAAGTCTAAAAGTTGCCCATTTTACTTTAATGATGAATGAGAATAAATTAAAAGCTTTTGATACAGTTATGTTTATAATTTTTCTTGAGGTTAGAAGTAAACAAGTTTCTAATTTAATAAGGAACAGCAACTTTTTGATTAAATGTGTAAATGCTTATGTACTGTATTTCATGTCTAAATTATGCAAAGAAACTGATTTCATTTATTAAAAAATAATAGGTTTATTAAGTTCGTTTTTGACGGTCTCAATTTGCCCTTTAGTAATATAACAACCAACTGCAGGTGAAGTTGAAAGTTAAACCGCCATTTTCCTAGAGTTTATGTACTTTCTTATAGTTTAATATCTACTATTATTCTAAAATTAAAAACACTCATTTATTGACTTAAATCAATCAAATATACAAAAAGCTGTAACAGTTTGCTTAATAAATGTTACAACCAGTTCATTAAAAAGTAAAGGTTCAGTAAATAAATTTTTAAGACAAGTCGCAGAAAAACATAAAGAAAACACAAAATTGACGTAAAACTGTAGCAAAACATTACTATTATTGTTGCTATTATTTAATTTTTGTTATATTGATTTGACAAGTAAGTAATACAGTGCATTATGATTTTTTTTAATTAGGCAGGTAAAAAAATGTCTTGAAATGTTCAATTTTTTTCCGGAACTTATGGCTGAAATTTCATACTCTATTGCGTTTCAGCTAAAATGATGACTACTTATACAATAGAAAGGAGATCCTAATGTTTAATGACTTACTGCAAGAGAAAGTTAAATTTATCTTTGAGCGATCCTTATTAATGGAAACGAGCCGTAATAACGGCAATGTATATTTATACGGCCAGAAGTAAGTAAATGGATATTTCAGATGCCTTCGATAAGCACAATTGTATTAGCTCAAAATTGTGCGTTGTCATAAACAGAAATAATTGCATAAGGCCCAAATTAAGGATGCTCTTGATCGTTGAAACTGCACAATATGTCAAGCACTTACATAAAACCACAGAAATAACCATAACCGCAATTCATGTGGCCCTCACAAGATTGGCTTTAATAACAGCAATCCGAAGCTAGGTAGCCAGACTATGCAGGAAATGCCGATTACGCTTGCAAAGCATTCTCTCAAACCAAACTACCCTTTGCTTAATATCTGCACATACTTGGAGACCAGGAGGGTTGAGTAAAGTTGGGTTATTAGTGAGGGTGCAGAAGCAGGTAAGGGAAATCCGCGACCCTTCCTTGTAATGAGGGGGGTACCACAGAGAATTATGGGGCCGCTGGAAGCGTGGTTCGGACTGATCAATAGCGCGCAGGAGATTATTAATTGCTAACAATAATTGTAGGGATGATAATAATGGTGCATTCCCTCCGATTACAGAACAGTTTTCCCTCGCCTGGGTGCTCTGGAATTGAGGTGGTGATTTCCGAATGCTTTTCCTCTGCCCATGAACTGCTAATGGTTCTGGTTTTGTGTTGCAGATTGGGTTGATGGAGATGCGATTCGGTTGAGGAAAAAGTGACTCGTTTCGGGAATAATTAATTGTTCGTGTCACCTTCGTAGTCGTGTCGTTGTTATCTTTCGAAGATTTAGGGCATCATTAGCAGTTGTCGCTAGTCGTAAATTTGAATTATTGGTTCACCTTCCTGCCCAAATTAACCTGCATTTTGCTCGCGGTAGTATTAGCACAAAAGATAAATAGAATGCTTCACTTAAAATCTGTTTTTAAATTTTAACCCAAAATTTTTCCAAAATAAGCTGGAAAATCCCTGGTAAAAATGAAACTGTCTTCAGAGAAAGTCTCAAAATAAAGGACTGTAGAAGATGTTTCCTACAACATTCATGAACATATCAAAGACCTAGAGATGGTGCATAGCTTAACGAGCAATATTTCACGTAATTACAACTGTAAAATGAAAATTTACAGCATTAACTATGATGGGCCTTAAGCGGCCGAATCACACTTCGTGCTTTGGCCAAGCGGAAGTTTCAATGATACAGCCGAACCTTTGGTCCATCTCCACAAAAAACCATTTACTGAATTTAGTCAAATGAGAAAGAAATACGCAAGCGTATTTTTTTGGAGTCAAAAATAGCCAGTATAAAGACATGGAAACAAAAATGTTTTTTTTTTCATCTGCAATATTAGTTCTTAAATAATTTCATTTATAGTTTAGAAAATTAAAAAATGCGCTTTTAGAGTTAATTAAACTAATCAAAATATGTGATATAGTTTAGCCATTGGTATTAATAATAGTATTAAATTACTTTTATATTTGTAAATAACGTGAATTTTATATTTTATTCAGAGTTACATACATACAAACAAACCCACTTGTGAAACTAATAAAAGGGTATTAAAAAAGAAAATTGCTCGTGAGTTGCCGACAGGCAAGTCATAAAAATTTTTAAGACGCATTCGCTAACAGATTGGCAATGAGTTGTTATGCCGATTTATTTTAAATTTAGGTAAATTAAGTAAAAAAATAGGTAAACAATTAGGTTGAAATTATTGAATAACATTAATCGTAACATATCTTCCTCGGTGGGACAAATTATTCGCATAGAATTCTACCTACTAGAAGACAATCGAGTTGAATCTGCCCCTAAGTTAGTTCCTCTCGAAGGAGGGGCTAAATAGTTTAACCCATTAATGCCTGACATTTTTTTTTCAAAGATAGTTGGAAAAGATATTTAGACCGTTGGATCCAAAGATTCCAACGGTTATGTGCTGCAATCTGTTAATAAATGAATTGAAATAATACCAAATAAATAATTTAACAGTTATTTTTTTAAATGCTCATTTTTGGTAAATTTAGACAATTTTTGACCGTCTCTAAAAAGGGACGCTTGGCATTAATGGGTTAATAGCTGGTCATTTCAGAATCATCCTCATCACAAGCAAAATAACAATAAAAAGCAAATCATTATTGTTCGGGTAAACTACGAAACATTTTTTCAAAATTTATTTAGAGCTCTTCAATCTTGTAAGTATTCCGTTTAACGAAGAAAATGAGAAAAAAAAAAGGCTAAGCTCCTTAAACTAGATACCTTCTAAAGGAACAACTGCGAACTTTCTTTTCCCAGAACTCTGCTGTTTGGAGCAATCAACATGTGCTAGGAGCCCGTCGTGATGGGCAACTAATTTGTCTTAATTATCTGGGTCGAGTTCGCTCAGAGACACCTTTAGCTGAGCAAGCTCGGCAAAAAGAGGACGCAAAGCAGCTCTGTGTATGCAGAGATTAGCTCGGTCAACTCATCGAGTCCTTAAGAAAGCGCATTCTTGTAATTGAACAGTTTCACTTTGGTTTCGTTTCTTTTTTTAAGTCGCTGGAAGTAAGTGCTTGTAATTAAATTCAGATAGATTGCGAAATTTTTAGGCCATTAATGAAGTGCGTGTAAGGAGTTGGTGTTTCTCAAGCAATATTGTTACTTTTTTTATCCTAAGCAGCTATATGTTCGTAAGGCAGCCTGCTGTTCGTTTAAACATGCTTTAGATTTGATACTCTTTCAAAATGGAAGTACTCTATATCATTAAGTAATGGTGCTAATAAACTTCACTATCACTTTTGAATACAGTGATCCTTCGTTAAATCGTGCCTTGTTATATCGGTCATTTGGATATTTCACGTTTTTGTTCTCGCTCCTAAAAAATGGGTTTAAAAAATGTCGCAAAGCAGTTAAAAAAAAAAAAAAGTTATATTTTGTAAAAATAAATAAATAAATAAATAAAATAAATAAATCAATCATTGAACAAAACTATTATGTATTTCATGCGCTTAATTCGTTGCAGTTTCAGAAGAAACCTTCCAGTTGTCTTCCACCAATAAAAAATAAAAATATTTTGAGTTTTTTATTTCTTTTCCTTTGATATAAAAATCGTTAGACTAATTTCCTTTTGTTTTTATTTGGAATATCGTCCTAATATCTGTACCTCAGAACCAGACTAACGTAAGTTCATTTCCGTCATTTTTCGGTAGAGGGGAAAAACGATGTATTCGAAAATCGTTTTTCCCCTCTACCGAAAAATAACGAAAATGGACTTACGTTAGTCTGGTTCTGAGGTACAGATATGATAATAATATAATTATAGTTTGAAAAACAAAAAAATACTGTTTTAGATAGTTATTTCTTTTTACAAACATAAAGGTAATATACTTAATACTTTCATTAATACTAAAGGTTAAACTATATTTCATGATACTCAAACTTATTTCCCTCTGATGTCAAAACTAAGGCCCCTATATAGCGGCTCTAGTCAAAACTATTGAATATCTGCTAAGCTTACATGCACTAATAATACATCAACATGCATTATAGTTTAGCCTTTTGTATTAATAATAGTATTAAATGTATTACTTTTACTTTTGCAAAGAACGTAAATTTTATCTTTTATTCAGAGTTACATACACATAAACAACTGAAACACTTATAATACATCAACAGGTTTTTTTTACAGTTTAGCCTTTAGTATTAATAATAGTATTAAATATATTGCTTTTATTTTTGTACAGAACGCGAATTTTAGCTTTTATTTACAGTTACATACATACATGCCCACATGTGAAAAAAATATAAGCGTATTAAATAAAGGTTTTTTTCGAAAGTGTATATGTAATTCATTTGTACTTGCATTGAGTTTTTACGTTTTACGAATACATTTACGTTTTCGAAAACATCGCACTATTTTGTGGTCTCCGGAGAAACGCGGTTTTAAGAGGAGTTACTGCACTACACTTTTAGAAGAACCTATTGAAATTGCGTCGCCATCCCACTTCAAAGGCTAAAACGCCAGTTTTCGTAATGTTTAATGGGGTGTTTTGGATACAAAATATTCTTTTCTCACTTGGAGAGTACATGAAAAAAGACAGACCATGTATAAGCGTGCAAAGCATGGGTTTTCTGAATTTAATTCTGAAACTAGTAATATTTGTCCTTGAACTTGATTGATAGTCTATGCAAATGCGATTTTCACCAAAAATTGAAGAAAAAAATAAGTTTGTACAGCCTTTTACTCTCAATCTTAAAATTAAATTACTCTTCTTTGTTTAGGAGTTGCAAAAATTCTTAATGAATTCATTAATGTCTTGAGGATGTGATTTTTTAACAGAAAATTATTTAAATGAAGCCCTAATCAGGCGAGTTTCCCATAAAAGCTCAAATTTTCATGTACTTATGAAAAAATATCCCTGCAGTTTGAAACATGTGTCTGAAATTTAGTTTACAAGTTTGTGCTCTAAAATTCTTCTTCCGAGCATCCACGTCGATAAAGGATTTTCTCGGCATGCTAGCGATCGACCGTTCAATCTATAACCCATTGTGAGTCGATTGCAGAAATATTTTGAGCCTTGGTTTACATCAAAGTAGAATTAATAAACATCATTTACTGGAACAAAAATAAGTTTAACGTCTGAATAAAAAGATATTTGTAAAATCTTAAGACTGTTTTTATGGCCTATGCAGGCTCGTCATTAAGGGGGGGGGGCGGGGGGAGGGGAGTCAATTGCCCCCCCCCCCTGACTTTGGGAAATCAATGTATTGGCATAGAAGTGCGCGTGGGTTTTGCCACTTTTTGGTAAATTTGACATTGTGTATTCACCCTTTGCACCCCCCTGGAAATTTCGAAATCACGTCCCTGGGCCTATGTAATTTATCAATGTTAAAACAAGCAATATTCTTATGTCTGAAAATATTTTCATGTAGGTAAAAATTAATTAGGTTGTAAAAATTAGTAGGTAATTTAGGTTGCCAACCTCTGGTTTATATAAATGCACCCTGATGACAGTAGGAAGTAGTTATGACAACTCAACAACTCTAGTTAAAATCTGTTACTCTTGTCTACGTCCATAATTAGTGCACAGGTTTTCTTTTTCCCATTCTATGTAGTTAAAATTAAAAATTTCTTAATTAACAATTGCATTGTTTTACCTTGTTCCAACAATATTAAAATACTTCTATTTACACTAAATGATCTTACGAGGAACCCAAAGTACCCTCTGAAACATTTTGTTGTCTTCTTGATAAAACACAAAGCATTGTTTGAATCATTGCCAAAAGTACTATTCACTTGCGAATTATTAATTCTTAGTCATTATGATGTCAAAAAAAAGAAATATCGGCAATACTGCTCTAATCATTTACAAGAAGGTGCTGCAAGACACTTGTCACCTACTCTTGGTAATGAAACGAGCCTCTTGTCATTCTTCAAGGACAGGACTTCCTCTAAAAATATTCCCCACGAGTGCCGAGGAACGATATTTTGCCTCCACGCAGCCGACACTTGAACACGGCACCCACTCCACCTACAGCATTCGCAATAACACTTGTAACAAAACTTCAGGAGATGCCAACACCCCCTTCTCCGCCCCTTTTCCCGCGCGCATTTATGCTTATAAATTCATATATGAACTGCTCTGGTTTCCCTCGAGGCTTGAAATAGGCGGCGTTTCTCCAATTAGTCGAAATTTCTGCGAGTTTATTCATTATTTCAACGCGGATGGGGGGAGGGTTGAGTTAATTACTTAATGACTCACATCTTAACCTTCTTCCAGGGGCTGTCCCTGACTCTGCCGGACCTTCCGGCGACGGCCGGACTTTGCCAGAGGGAGAGAGTTGTGCTGTTTCTCTCCTGCTGTTTCTTTTTTTTCGCCTGTCCTTCCTCCATTAATGTAGCACTCCGCCTTTGCATGTTCAGCAGCGGATTCGTCGCGAACCCGTTTCCCAAGCGCTAATTAAGATAAATGAGGGTTCTTTGCGCAGGCGGCCCCTTTTCGACACTCGGCTGTCACGTTTTCTCAGAGAACTGAAGTGAAGAGGTCTCCACATTCCGAACGATCCTAATCAGATTCGGTGATTAATTACTTGGACGTTGCTCTGACAGTTTTCCTAGAACATTATCGCGTATTTTTCCGGAAGGATTCCGTGCAGTTTTATTTGTTTGTGAGGCCCTGTTGCTCGCGTAATTACCAATGCAAGGAAGAGAATTTTCGTTTAATATTCTTGGCTTTCGGTATCTTAAATTAAGGAAAATTCCTTCTCTTCGACAGCTTGATCAGCCTCATTAGAAGCTTTTTCGAGAATTTATTATCAAATACGCTTTCACGCCGGATGAGAGCTTTAAAGATTCCAATCTTAACTCTTGAAATATATTACAGAGCTTTATTTTAATTACTTTAAAGTTCTTTGTGGAGATCATTATTCGTAGAGTTATATGTGACCTTCAGTGATTGATCATAACAATCTTCCTTACAATGAGTACGTTCATTGCTATAGTAATTAACAAAGTTTCATTAAGCAGTACAATAAGCATTAGTAAACATTTTAAATGCAAAATGAAACACTCCTAATTTAGTGTTGTGTCCAAATCGTACGATTAATGGAAACATGAGAGCCATTCTACAGCAAAACGGAAATTTGTCCGGGAAGTGACACCTTATATACTTTATTAAAAATGATAAGTTAAAACGGTAGTGAAAACAATTTCGTTACTAAAGAAATCACGAATTTAAGGGTAACTTCTTGAGCAAAAACCTTTTAGCGAATGATCTTTCAGAATCGTTACTTTTCAATGAAAAACACGAGCACATGAAGGGAAAAATGGCGGGTATTTCATATTATCTCCCCTATACAATAACATGTATAGAAACAGTTGCGTTTTAGTGTGTTTATTGTAACATTTTTTCAAACCTAGTTTTTAGCAATGAATTGCTTACTTTTCAATCGAAAGGGACTTTCCAAGCGTTTTTTAAAGTCATTATTATTATTTTAAAAAGACGGCATATATGTTTATATGTATGTTACGCTACTTCCAGAAAAGTTAGAGGTGAAATTAAGTATGCCTGCCTAAACTTACATAACCGTTATCTAAATTGAAAAAAAAAATCTTCGTGTAACAAGTGAATGTGCACCATATTTTGGTTTTAAAGTTTTATGCCGGAGAAAGGTAGTGGTCACAATTAAAAACTGTGTTTATGATTGTAGCAAAGATTGTGTCAATTTAATTAAATTAGAGCTCATCAGTTTTACCGAACATAATTTGACTTAATTGGGAGACTCACGTTTCTGTAATTCATTGTAGCAGTAGCTTTAACTTCATATTTATAAAACAAGTATTTTTCTCCTAAATGATGTCACAATTTAAGTAATGAAGTGCAGTATTAATTTTATAGTTCGAATAAATTCCCACACGAATAAAGTTTAGCAACCTTATCCTAGTAGAAATTCAGTAACTAAACGTGATACCATTTAGAAAAGAAGAAAAAAGTGATACTTTTTCATTATTTAAACGCGGATTTACACCATCTTTACAATGAAAAACATTTTTCATGTAGTTTTTTTTTTTTTTTTGACCTTACTTATAACACACGCTTTTAGTTTTTTTTTAATCAACTCTACGTTGTTATTTATCAACTACGTAGTTTGTTATTTGATCTGCAAAAAAATTTAAACTATTATATAATTTGCATTAAGATAATGTTTTGTTCCCACCTATGCACAATTTCGCTTCTGCTTAAAATGTATGAAACAAAACTCGAATCAAGCAGACTTAAATCATTCAACACTTTACTTCAACGATTTTGCATACAAAATAAAACAAAAAAAAATCTAAATGAATATTTAAATTTTAATTCACCCTTGAGGTAATTAATGTTGAGGATAAATATTCTCCCGAGCAAAAACCAAAAAAAAAAAAAAAACTCCTTTCCATTAAAAACCCCTTTCTTGCTTTAATCATCATCGAGTGGAACAAAAATCGAGAAAAGAATAGAGTGATCGTATCAATAATAAAAATAAATTATGACGTAAAATACTGCCGTTCAATTTCAAGCATCACGAGTTCCCAGCATTCATCTTTGATCTACGACCAATCAAAATCAAGATTGGGGGAATTTCTCCTTTGGGGCACAAGTCCGCTTCTTTTTTATTCCTCTTGCTCTTCTCTTACCTCCATCCTGCAGAGGAAATGGAGCCCCTGGTTAAGCACTGGAGACGCTCATTTCAGAGGAAGATGGAGTGCGGCATAGGGCTGATCCTTTTTATTTAGTAATTTTCCTCGAATTCTTGGGGAAAAGATATATTCCGATGTGGAAGTTTATGATGTTTCGATTCTTCTTTGAGATTTGATTTGGAGGAGGTGATCTCCTTCCATTTGTGGGGGTTTTAGTAGACACTTGATAAAAATTCGAGAAGGCGATAGATATATAGTCATCTGTGGTATTGTATTTTCAATTAAGGATTATTTTTCATCTGAAGACTTAGAAGAAATAACTGTAGCTTGTAATTTAAACTGTGTCCAAAAAGGGATTAAGTAAGGGACTTGAATTTTCCAAACCTTGAGATCTCTCAATTAAAGACAAAACAATTTATCTTTGATAGTTTAGTGACTATCACCCTAAGTCATGTAACTAAGTTCAATAACACAACTGGAGCAATGGGAAAGATATATTACGACATGAAAGTTTATGATGTTTCGATTCTTCTTTGAGATTTGATTTGGAGGAGGTGGTCTGCTTCCATTTGTGGGTTGTTTAGTAGACAGTTGATATAAATTCGAGAAGGTGGCGTGTAAGTCATCTGTGATATTGTATTTTCAATTAAGAGAAATTGTTCTTCGGAAAAGTTGGTTTAAATTACATACTATACGTTTTTTTCTACTTTTAAAAAGGCAGTGAAGGGTTTGGAGGATGATAGGGTTATGTTACATTTTTTTGAAAATGCATTATGGACACTGGTACGCAATGGATAGAGCTAAGTAAATAAAACTTGGTGCATAAAAAAAGTAAAAAAAAAAGATGTTATGAAACCAATTTCATACGCACACTTCACAATAAAATTAGAAAACAAAAAGGCTGCAACAAGAAGACTTCGAACTTTTATTATTCGCAATTTCCGTTTTGTCACATTACCGCTTCATATCCCAAACCCTTCAATTTAGTGAAGGGCCTTATTTTTCCTGACCTTGAGTTCAATTAAGAGACAACATTTAAGTAGACAGTTGATAAAAATTAGAGAAGGTGACATAAAAATTATCTCTGATATTTTATTTTCAATTACGGATGATTTTTCATCTGAAAATTTACTAACTAGTTTTATTTCTATGTCCAAAAAGGGATGAAGTAAGGGACTTGAATTTTGGTAGCCTTGAAGTCAATTAATGACGAGATTTTCTCGTGACATCTGTACGTACGTATGTATGTGCGTATGTATGTGTGTCGCATAACTCAAAAACCATATGCCGTAGAAGCTTCTAGTTTGGTATGTAGGCTCTGAGGATAGTCTAGTTGTGCACCTCCCCTTGTGGTTGCATTCGAATGTTCCCAAAGGGGTGTTTTACCCCTTTTTTGGGGTAAATCAATGTTAATTTCAATGCAGACTCAAGTGATATGAATTGGCGCGACAACTTGGCGATATGTCGCCAAGCTTTTGGTCGTTAAGGGTTTGACGCCAACTTGGCAACATATCGCCAAGTTGGTGACAAATTTGGCAAAAAAAATTATTTTTTGAATTTGGGTTCAACTTGGCGCTATTGGCGATATTTTACAAAAAATTCACTGAATTATATTAAAATCGGCAAAATTTAGAAAATTAACCATTGTAAAACATTTTTCTGCACTGTTTCGTGACAGATTAGGGATGTAAATATTTGAATTGTTACCTTACTCACTCCAAGCACTTTTTTAACACTTAAGGCAACTACTAAGAAATTTTCACGTAAAAAGAAGTAGTGTGGGGTCCATACCAGATTTTTTTTAAATACTGCGTATATCATCCGAAGTGCTTTTACTGTCATGTGGCAAATGGTACTATTTTTTCCGACGCTTTGAATTTTTGAAATTGAAAATTTGCTTAAGTGTTCATTCAATGGTCTGTCTACCCTATTTCTATGTCTCGTAAATCGGGATTAAGGACGACATTTTAATTTTCCCAACATTGAGTTCACTTAAAAACAGAATATTTAACTTCGTTCGGTAATTTCAAGTTATCACACCATGTTTTAATAATCCAATTAGCAATGATGCAGGCACGTGTGTGTGTTATGTGTGTTTCAGTGTTACATGGTGCAAAATACGTGTGGGAAATGTGTTTATGGAAAAAAAAGAGAACGTTTTGTAAATATTGAACTTACTTACGTTAAAGTTATCGCAAGCCAGTCTGAGTTTTAATTTCATATACAAAAATGGGCTCCAAGGATGTATTTAAGAGAATTAAGCACACGCACTCACACATAGAGAGAAGGAGGAGGAAAACTCACTCTGATTTGTTTATCGTAGAAATTACGCACGTCAACTTAATGTAACGTAATTGAATTAGGCATAAAAGGTATGGAAATGTCGAAAGATGCTTGAAAACGGTGGTTCTCTAACAATTAGCTGTTGGTAAAAGATAATTATTCCAATAAAATGCATACTTCAACAGAACAGCGGAGGCTATATATTTTTTACAGAAGTGTAATAGTTAAGATGGTGCTAAGCAAATGTTTATTCATTATTACATTATATACATTATGATAGACATTTTGTGCAAAAGACAATCAGATCAGAATGAATAATTGCGCTTTTAGAAGCTTTAACGGAATTTGGATTTAAAGTTACAAAGATTTTACTATAATACGTGCATAACAGCCATTTTTCATTTATATTACAGTTAAGAAAAATGAAAAACACTTAAATCTATTTACAAATTTAACCAGGTTAGAACGAAATATGAAAGACAATTGGATGGCATTATGCAAAAAGGAGTTAACCCAGAAAAACCTGATTTTAAGATAATGGGCTTTAAAGTCAACAAACTCTGGCAAAAATCATAAGCTCTATATCAATATACCAATGATATGTTACCATGAAACGCTGATAGGGGCTTTAAATCATTTTTGCTTAATGTAGAAAGCAACATATTTACCATCAGAGTTGGATAACTCATTTTTTTAAGGTTTTGTGGCTTAACTCCTTTTTAGCCTACTTTCCCGTTAAAAATAAAAAACGACGAAAAAAAGCATTAAAATTGGCTTAATGCATCTAAAAATGTCGCCAAGTCCAAAAAATATCGCCAAGTCCAAAAAATATCGCCAAGTAAAAAAAGTCAAAAAGAAACAAAAAATGAAATAAATATCGAAAAAATTAAAATTTGAAAGTAGGGTATTGAGATGGGGAATTTGTGTGTCGGTCTGTCGGTCGGTCTGTCGGTCGGTCTGTCTGTCCCCCCCCCCTAATAACTTTTGAATGAACATTCCGATTTGGACAAACTTTTTTTTGTTGGAAAGATCTCGGCGAGTACAGCTCATTCCCATATTTGATTTTTTGATTTGAACAATTTTGGTTCAACTTTGAGCCGTTCAAACAACCGGTCCCGCGATACTAACTTTTGATATGAACAGTCCGATTTGAACAAACTTTTTTTTGTTCGAAAGATCTTTTCAAGGATACTTCATTCCCGTATCTACATTTTCGATTTGAACAATTTTTCGTTCAACATTGAACCGTTCAAACAAGCTCTCACCCCTAATAACTTTTGAGTGAACCGTCCCGATTTAAACAAACTTTTTTTGTTCGAAAGATCTCGGCAAGGATACTTCATCCCCGTTTTTAAATTTCCGATTTGAACAATTTTTCGTTCAACATTGAACCGTTCAAACAAGCCCTCACACCTAATAACTTTTGAATGAACAGTCCGATTTAAACAACTTTTTTTTGTTCAAAAGATCTCGGCAAGGATGCTTCATTACCGTATTTAAATTTTCAATTTGAACATTTTTTTCGTTCAACATTGAACCGTTCAAACAACCTTTCCCCACCTAATAACTTTTAAGTAAACCGTCCGAATTGAATAAACTTTTTTTTGTTCGAAAGATCTCGGAGAGGCTCATTCCTATATTTCACTTTTCAATTTGAACCATTTTTCGTTCAATGATGAACCGTTCAGAAAAAATTTTAATATGAGCGCCTACGGAGAAATTTAAATTGAATGTTGATTCTGAACTTCAAGGCGGATTTCCTTCAAACTAACTTTGTAAGAAAATGGTTTTGATAAATAATGTATTGTAAAGTACTTTCTGAATAATCTTCTGTGAGGACTCTGATTCCGACTCCGACTCCGCAAACATGGCGGAAATGCAGGCACAGAAAAAATGACTGACGATGATTTTTTGTTTATTTATTTATTTGTTTTGTTTAATTTATTATTATTATTTTTTTTTATCAGACGATTTTTTTTTGATTACAAAAATTGTTCATTCACTAGAGCATTTTATTCCTTATTTATATTTAACAACTGGCAACGGATTAAAAATGAAATTCAAGACATTTTATTAACGAACGACTTTTTTTTCTTTCTTTGATAAAATGTGTTTTGAAGTTCTTTGTACTTTTATTTTATTTATTTATTTTTTTTTCTTTTGAAAACGATTGTGGAATTTTTCTACGGAAGAACTATAACAGTTACATTCTTTAAAAGGTGCGACAAAACTTTATTGACTCGTTTATTTACTTTTTACGTGTCTATTTTATCTGATGAGAGGGGTATATTTTGCTTTCAGAAATCAGCTTTAAGTGCTATAAAGATGTTTGACATAATTTTTAGTTTCAGATAATCAAGAGAATATTGATCAGATGCTAATGCCGATGTCGATGTACGGGAAAGTAGGCTCGTTTAGTTCTTGACAGAACTTCTTGTTGCATAATGCTATCCAATTATGATTTTCATTTGAATTGTTCTACATTCACTTTAATGTTGGTTTTGCTTGCAAAACTTTAAAGTAAATGGGCAAACAAAGAGAAATGGAATAGCTTCTCCCAAAGAATGGAAACGGGAACATCGATTTTATACTAATAAATTGTTGCATTTATATTATCCATAAATGCCTGACATTTTTTCCAAAGATATTTTGTATACTGGTTACACGGCGACAGAACACACTTTACAATGGTTATGTGCTGCAATCTGTTAATAATGAATTTAAACAATACCAAAGTAATCATTGAACACAATTATTTGGGTTAAACGTTCAATTTTGGTCAATTCGGACACTTTTTAGACCGTCTCTAAAAAAGGACGCTAGGCTATAATGGGTGAATCCGTCTCAATTTTTAAAAACCTGAATGTACTACTTCGTTATGAGAAGAAAATTGAATTGTAATTTTTGGTAAAATATTACGAAAGACAGTTTTGATGAATAACTAAGTACTAATTACTAAAGCTCAAAAACATTTTTGATAAGTTGCAAGTTTTCTCCACGTAAATCATTATATATTGCAAATTAGTAAAGCAGAGAGCGCTCTTAAAGAGGAGCAAAACCTGTGTTTCCGCAACATCTGCTACCGATTTCAAACATAAATCCTATCTTAAGAATAATGAATTCACGGAACTTAGCAGCAGCAATATTGTTGCATCTAATGCAAATATGTGGTAAAATGAAATCCCTTGAGCGTATTTCTCGCGTGAATCTGGATCGTAAATGCGTTTTTACTGGACAAAAACTTTTGACGAAAGATCGCAGAACCTTTAAAAGATTTTAAAAATTATTTATGCACTAGCACTGTTTCGAAATGCAGGGGAAATAACTGGGCATTCCGCTAAACTGCAGTTCTAGGGACATTTTGGAGATTTTATTTCCCTTTGTACTCAACTTTTATGGTTTTAGATAAATTTAGTATCCTTCTATGGCACTTTCATAAGACGTTCTTAATTTTTGACATAGGAATTCTAAAGAATGAAATGATTTCATTTTTGGATTTGCGTGAAATATTATGTTGGTTTGAATGCATTGTTCAAGTTGGAGTTTACCGTAAACGATATCTTTAAGTAAATATATTTGTTTCTGAAGATAGTACTGATAAGCTTAAAGAAACTTATAATCCATGTGTTGGCTTTTATCGCTTTCTATCCATAAAGGTTTTTTTTATTTTTCTTTGCTTTAAAACTAGAAGGGTTTTTTTCTTCCTTGCATATTCTGCTTAATTTTCTGACGTAAAAACTTCATCGAATTTATTCATGCTTCAGGTCATCTCTGATATTTTCTAAATAAAGATGATAGGAGAGGTAAAAATGTGAGAATGAGCAAAACGAGGTTTTTTCAGTTGTAATAAATAAAGTAGGAAATGCAAAAATGGTACACAAAATAACAGCTAACACTATCAAGTTGGCATACCTTTTTTTTCTTGTATTTTAATTGCCACCCAAAAACACAGACTCCTTAATATTCTCCTGGTAATTATAATAACACATCAATTGAAGTGTTTTTTGCTGTCATGTGGTAATATTATGAATATTTTTAAATGAGTTTGTGCCTAGGCATTCAGTCACTAGTAGGTCTTCTCTTCTAAACTGCAAAAAAATGAAGTTGTTTTATAGTATAGTATTAGCAGCTAAGGTTCCAATTTATAACTGTAAAATGCAGAGTAATAAACTGTAAAACTAGCAAGTTTACAGTTTCTCACTGCAAATTCAGGAATTTTACGGTTTATTACCGTAAAATTTAGCGGTATTATACTGTTAAATAAACAATATAATAATGGCAGCAGAGGTTAAAGTTTAAAACTGTAAAATGCACGATAATAAACTCTAGAATTAGCAATTTTACAGTTTGGTACTGTAAAGATAGCAATTTTACAGCTTATTACTGTAAAATTAGCAATTTTTACAGTTTATTACTATAATATTAGCTGTATTATACTATAAAACATTAATTTTTTACAGTGTACATACAATTTAATATCAAAAATCATAACGACGAAATATCCCTTTTTCATAACAAAACATGGGAGTGAGCGATGCATACACCAATGACACTCAAACGAGCTAACCGGACTCACATACTCCAAAGCGCTAAGTTCATCAGGGGCCTCCCTGTCCTCTAAAGATATTGAATGCCAGTGATTAAAGTTCGTAGTGTGTCCGCATGCATCCCGTCAAGCTTTAATCAGTATCTTGCAGACCAATGGTTCTGCCTTTGTTCGAAATTCCCCTCTCATTACAGAGATTTAGGAAACTGCCAGAGCTTGCTACAAATCGAGATATAATGACTGCTGGTCTGCGAATCTAAGTTTAATGCTGCATTCTGTTCTGATATTAACTCACCATCTGTTGTGTCTCCGGGAAGCACAAAGTTGTGGCAAATATTCATATAATTAATGCTGCTTCATAGTACTTTGATGTATAGAATTTGGTCTCAAGTGGAGGAGAAATACTTTTTTAGATGTATGTATTCACTTGAAATCGCTACACTGTAAAACATTATTTTTTTACAGTATAATACAGTGAACTCTCACTTATACGCCGCCTCATTTAAGCGCCTTTTTCACTTATACGACGATTCTAAACGGTCCCAACACATTCCATAGCAAAATAATGGTAGTATCATTTGTTTATACGTCGCTCTAAAAATAAATATTTCACTTATGCGCCGAATTTTCCGATAAATGTAAAAAAAAAAAAAAAAAAAACTAAAAAAAAAAAGCATTTTTCTTTACTTTTCTCTTTAATCTTTTTCCTTTATTGCTCACGGAAGGTATTTTTTCCGCATGAACTCGAGTTCGGAGAGGGACAATTACCTATTATGGATTGTTTTAAAGGGAACAGTTTGTAATTAGGTATGCTACAACTTTTGTTTTATCTTAATCATTATTGTTACGTTACAGTAATTGCCAAACCGTAGTGATATGTCCCTTTTCTGTAGAAACATTCTTATTCACTCTCTCATTAGAACCTATGTTGCGTTTTAGTCCTTTAAATAGGCTTGTTCACTTATACGTCTCTCTCACTTATGCGCCTTTTTCTGTTGGTCCCTTGGGCCGGCGCATAAGAGAGAGTTCACTGTACAGCTAACTTTATAGTAATAAACTGTAAAAATTTCTAATTTTACTGTAATGAATTGTAAAATAACGAATTTACCAGCACTAAACTGTTGCTATTTTTATAGTAATAAACAGTAAAATTGCTAATTTTACAGTTTATTGCAGTGAACTTCACAGTTTTAAACTGGAACTTTGGCTGCCAGTATTATACTGTTGGTTTTACAGTATAATATTGCGACATTTTAAGGCAATATATTGTAAAATTTCTATTTTTACAGTAAGAAACTAAAATCGATAGTTTTACAGTTTACAAGTGTGTATTTTACAGTTTTAGATTGGAACCTCAGCTGCTGGTATTATACTGTAAAAACAGCAATTCATTTTTTGCAGTGTAATCGATCAAAATATCCAGATTCGTTCATAGTATTTTCCATTTGTTTAGCTTTCAAAGGATACCTTCAGAAATGCTATTAATGCTCAAAAGCTTTTATAATTGAAAGAAATTTCCTTAACCCTCTCACTGCGTATTTTTTTTAATCAAAATAGGTTCAAAAATTGCGTATTTTTTTATTGCATATTTCAAATCTACATATATTTTAGACTTAAAATATACAAAAAATTTTTGTAAAAGAGTTTTTTTTTTTTTTCAATATGCAATTAGATCATAGAAAAAAGTTGTCAGAATATTGAATAATATTATATATTTCTCAGAAACGTGGACAACTAACGCCATTTGTTAGTCGACATCTAAATAAACAATTAAACATTACAGAAAAGCCGAAATGAAACCATGAACGAGGGAAAGAGCGGGTTGCACACTTAAATAGACGGCAAAAACGCTTCCCCGCGATAATCGCGGGTTACGCAAATTTTGCTACTTCAACGTTGCCCGTGGAAATCGCGGGATGCGCAGCGAGAGGGTTAAGTGATACCACCCTAAAAGTCTTCGTTTTCGAAGCCTCATACTCAATAGCTAAAGAATCGTACACTGCAGAAAATAAAATGTTGTTTTTACAGGCCACGGTTCCAGTTTAAAACTGCAAAGTGTACAGTGATAAATTGCAAATTTGCTAACTTTACATATAATAAACTGTAACATTATTAATTTTACAGTTTAGTTACGGTTGATTTTACAGTTTTTAATTTTAATCTCTGCTGTTAGTATTATACTATAAAACAACAGTTTTTTTATTTATTTATTTATTTATTTATTTTGCAGTGTAGTTTTTCGATGTGCTACTTTCTGTCTACCCCGGGAATATATTTAAGAACAAACTTATAATTATAATTTAATGTTACTTTTATTCTTAATAATTAACACCATTATAAGCTCTGTAGTATAGCAAATGGTTTCCGCTTCAATCAGGGCTAGTAACTAAAACAGTATTTGGTAGATTTTTAGTCGGAAAAATTTCGGGAAAACCATATGCTTTTTTTATTAGTTTGTATTGTTAAATATCTCTAAAAAATCTCTTTGCGTCTAGACGAATAACATTTTAATGTATCATGTCTCGAAATAGATTTTTTTTTGTCGTGTCTATGACTTAGCCGAACTAAATAACTCTATGGATCCTTATAACTGCTTTTGCGATTTGTTGGATGTTATCGTCATAAAGGTCTACAAGTGACGGTAATACACCAATTTCTCTCAGGTTCGCCCTTATTGCTGGACACTTAAAGACATGACAAGGTGTAAGCTGTGTATCTGGGCAATTGCAACGAAATATATATTATTTCACGTATTAAAATTTGATTTTTCAGGCATTAATCAGTGGCATATGCTCCATTCGAAGATGTAGAATGCTATAAAAATTCTCAAGACTATGTATTTATTTTCTCTATGATTGTTGCGATTTTAAATGGTCAAATATTAATCCTGAAAAGTACTGACTCAATAAATAAACAAATAAATAAAAATTAATAACTGAATGAAAGTAAAAAAATAAAAACAACTAAAATATAAAAAAAAAATAAATAAAATTGATGATTTATTTATGACTCTAAGGTAGAAGCTTTGTTCTGAACACAAGAAACCGAAGGTTCGATCCCCCAAAGCTTTTATTTTAGCTCCCTTAGCTAAGCACGTAGTTTCCTCTCATGCACCAGTAATTATATTTCTTTTACATAAACTAAAAATCACATACTGAAGAAATTTGGTAACAAATACTACTGGAAACAAGGATAAAAACGACAATTGAACTCTTGAAACAAAAAGCAATAAATTTCGGAAAAAATACAAGATAATTAAAGGTATATCTTTCAGTAAAGGATTACACTAGATTAATAAAAATATCACGTTGACTATAGTGCAAAATATAATTTAATTTTACCTTATTACTACAAAGCTCAATTTCTGCTCTAGCAACAACTCACTTAGAAAATAGAAAATTTGTTGTAGGAGTAACTTTGAAATAAGAGTAACTGAAACAGCCGTAGACACGTCTAGCGCTAGTTGAGAAGTTTGATTGGAACTTCCTTGATTAGCTGCTAATAAATCTTTCAAGAAGGTCGACGCTCTTTAATATACACAGCGCATTTAGCCTACATTTAAATTGGGACCGGCCTAATTAACTCGGTTCCTTTTGCTGATTTCACGTAATTTGGTTGCAGCAAACTATGGATTAGAAAAATCAGCACTCTCAAAAGGCCCCACTAAGAATAGAGTGTATATCTACTCAATTAACAAGGCCATTATTTTTTATATTTACTTATTTTTTGCTTGTATTAGCAAGAGATTTTTTTTTGCAAAACCTAAGATTGAGCTTGTAAAATTCTCAAAATGATGTACATGATAATTCGCAACATTTACACACTTTATTTGTGCTTACTGCTACTTTAAATGATCAATAATCTTAAAAAATGACTAAATCAAATCATAATTATAATAATAATAGTAAAAATGATGCTAAAATTGAGCAGACAACTGATGATTAGAAAAATCAACACTCTAAAAGGTCCCACTAAGAATAGACTGCACATGCAGGCAGCTAACAGCGCCATTATTTTTGATATTTACTTTTTTGCGTGCATTATCAGGGCTATCAAGGAAATTTTTTTGTAAAACACAAGGTTGCTCTCGTAAAATTCTCAAAGTTTTGTAACTAATAATTCGCAACACTTACTCACTTTCTTTGTGCTTTCTGCTATTTTGAGTAATCAATCATTTATCCTAAAAATTACTTACTCTAATAATAATTATAATATTGATGTTAAAAACGATACTAAAAATGATGCGTCCTCTGTGACTCCAAAGTGGAAGTTTTTTTTTGAATGATAGACCCATTAGGTTTGATTCGCAAAAGATAACCCCAAGGCTTGTGTTACCTTGCATGTTAATAAAGATGTCGAGGGCATGTCCTTTTCGAGGCAATGTCCCCCCATATATTTATAGTGATTAATAACTATGACATGACGACAACAACTAAAATTGATAGTTCAATAATTATTTCTGGGAAAAAATATTACATAATGATGTAAAAATCGTACGGTTTAAAAAATGCCTCGACACAATATGCAGATAGCACAAGACAATCAAGAAGGGAATATTTCTGTCATAAAGCGATAGA
>JAXGGA010005284.1:0-79614 GCA_038373865.1 Uloborus plumipes | reverse complement strand
TTTTGAATTTTTCCAGGGTGAGCGGGGAGTCAGAGGCTCATATTGAATGCAAATTATGTCGAAAAAACAACCAAAGCAACAACCGTTTATTCGTAAACCCTATAGTGTTTGGTGGAATATTTATATTTAAGTGGCCTTATCGCTTGTGTCCCCAAAATGTTTAAATTTCACCATGACAATGTTTCTGCAAATTTGTCATTGTATTAGCTATGTATATAGATGGAAAGACAAACACTGGTAGCTTAAAAATGCGTATTCTAGAAAATAACTTGGCCATTATGAGCACATTGTAGCTAAAATTCTTATATGATAGGTGAAAATTCTGAATCGTTCATTTTACTTTGCCAAAGAAAGGCAAATGAAAAGAACGAAAAGGCTTTTGAATTGTTTTCTTCCCTAATCTCCCAAAAAAATGTTAATGATACGTCCTAAGCTTTAAACAAATGTAAATGATACGTCCTAAGCTTTTTGTTTTTGCCAAGAAGAAAATAAATAAAAATTCCTAAAAGTGATAGCAATTAGCAAACACTTGAAATAGTTTTGGCCCACAACCGATTTCTTTGTTGTGGTTTAAAAATAATTTAATTGTTGCCATTAGACGATAGAAATAAAGGCCCATAACCGGAGAAGACTAATTCTTTATATATAGATTGTATGCAGTAGAAGTAAGATGAAAATAAGTTATAACTAAAGAACCAAAACTACAAAAATTTTGTTTTTCTTACTTTATTGTTGGCTATATTAGCTGTTTAATACTTCAATATTTTTTAAATCAACTCATTTCATGACATTTACTGAAGTTAAGAGGTTTTGTTCACGGGTAGGCACTGCCTATCTCATCTCCGATATTGACTCCTATGTATCAGTAAACGCTGCTTGTTGTTTTGATCAACTTCTTTAAAGTGTTTGAATAAAATGTGTACTGTTGATATTTATTTTGGTGGAATGTTTTTGGCCCTCATATTTGTATTCTAACTCTCGATTGGCCCTCTGGTTACTAAAACTCGGACCTCACCATTCAAAATTAGCCATTGACATTTTTTTTTTTTTTTTTTTTGTAAATGGAGCTCAACACTAAAATTGGGTTATTGTCGAAGCTTATTTATTTGTTTACTTAATTATTTATTTTGTACTGCAGGACGAGCGCTAAGGGGCAAAGCTTTCTACAATGTCCATGGCAAAGTGTATTGTGAAGAAGATTATTTGGTGAGTTTTTTTTTTCCCATGCACTAGCTTCTGATCAAATATTTTATGTGTATGCAAAATGATGTTTAATGACATAAAGGTAACTGTTACATATTTCTGTGTAGCTCAGATTTTTGAGAAAGTTTCTTGAAAATCTGAGACAGTCAAGCCAATTAAGTATTTTGTGCAAATTATTATTATTTTGGTTCTTTTACACTTTTTAATATTGTGCCCGATTTTATTTCATTACTCTTTCATTCTCAACTTCTTTTAGCTGAAAGAATGTTTACACAATTTTCTTTGAAAACAAATTACAAAATGTTAAATTTTGACTAAATTATTTTAATAGTTTTGTAAAATGAAATGAAATATCAGAACTGGCATAGTATTTGGTTGATAGTTTAAAGCTCTAAGAAATATTCATGAACCAAAATAAACTTTTATGAATGTGTTTATTATGTAAAATCCTGCCTGATCATTTTTGGGTGTGTCGAAAACTCATCGACTTATTTTGAAGCAAAAAGAGCGAACCGGCAGGGTGTATGTAGCAGTGGTTTCTTTCTAAGTTGAAAATATGAAGTTGTGAATATTGACTGTATACTACGGTGATGGGCATAATCAAATTACTCAATTACTCTTGAACTCCACTGCGTGCTGAGCACAAAAGTCGTATCTGCACTTTTTGACAAAATTTAGTTATCGCCGCCAGGGGGCTCTTTGAGACGTATTTTACCAAAATACAAAATTATATGGTTATTTGAGAACGGGAGAATCTTTGTTTAAATTCTGAAAAAGTTTCATCTGAATCAAATACATGGTGGCACAAAACTTTAAAGAGTAATATCTCAGTTTGAGCTCAGCACGGCAGTCTAGCTCTTTCCGAGTTCTCAATGAACACATCTGCAGTTCTTGATGATCAGATCTCCTGTTCTCGAGTTCTTTATTATCAGATATAGAGTTCTCTATTATCGCGTCTCGAGTTCTCAACTGTTACATTTCGAGTTCTCGATGAGCACATCTCGTGCTCCTAATTACCAGATCTCGAGTTCTCGATTGTCACATCTGGCGATCCCGAGTCAAAATAGTGGTAGTCTAAGATCCCACCGCAGTTTATCTACACTCATAGCGTACACTCATGATGTATATTTCAAATTAAAGCTGATTTTTTTCTGAATGTGACGCACTATGTCCGCCTATGTAAAAGTGCCCAACACCTATAGGCAGCCTGGCCTAAACAGGTACATGAATGTAGTATTTCTACACTCATAGCGTACACTCATGACTCATATATCAAATTGAAGCTAATTTTTTTCTGAGCGTGGTCCACTGAGGCTGCCTATGTAAAAGTGGCCACAACCTCTAGGCAGCCTGCCCTGAAGTTTAGGGTCCAAAATTTCAAATGGTTATAAAAGACGGAAAAATTGGTCGATTCTTTTGCTTTTTTTACTAAAATTATTGTTAATGTGAGTACTTTTTCGAAAAAAAATTGATGAACTTAAATTTCAAAAATTGCCGATAGGGGACGCTTTAGACTTTGCAGCTAAAAACAACTACTTTTTACCGTTTGTTTTCGTATTTTCGTAATTGATTCAAAGAGTTAAAACTTAAATTTTGAGCCCAAAATATCAACTAATTTCCGGTTTTTAGCAATACTCGGACCAAAGGTCAAAAATTGTGTTTTCTGCTTTTCAACTAGTCCCTTCATGTAAAAAAAATATTAAAATCAGCTGATAATGTTAAAATAAAATCAGATGAACCCTTTCGTAACTAAAAAAAAAAGAAAAAATAATTTTTTTTCTAACATTTTTTTTACCCAGAAATTTTGTATTTTACATCTCAGAAAGTGTGCATTTAATTTTATTTTCACATTATTAGTATCACCGGATGATTTTAATAATCTGTTTTACATGAAAGGACAAGTTAAAAAACAGAAAAACACATTTTTTGACGTTTGGTACAAATATTGCTAAAAACTAGAAATTAGTTGATATTTTGGGCTCAAAATTTAAGTTAGAGTTTGAACTTTTTGAATCAATTACGAAAGTACAAAAAACACGGTAAAAAGTAGTTGTTTTTAGTTGCAAAGTCTAAAGCGCCCCCTATCGGCATTTTTTGAAATTTAAGTTCATCAATTTTGTTTCGAAAAAGTACTTACATTAACAATAATTTTAGTGAAAAAAGCAAAAGAATCGACCAATTTTTCCGTCTTTTATAACCATTTGAAATTTTGGACCCTAAACTTCAGGGCAGGCTGCCTAGAGGTTGTGGCCACTTTTACATAGGCAGCCTTAGTGCACCACATTCAGAAAAAAATTAGCTTCAATTTGATATATGAGTCATGAGTGTATGCTATGAGTGTAGAAATACTACATTCATGAGACCTGTCTAGGCCAGGCTGCCTATAGGTTTCGGGCACTTTTACATAGGCGGACATAGTGCATCACGTTCAGAAAAAAATCAGCTTTAATTTGACATATACGTGATGAAGTGTACGCTATGAGTGTAGATAAACTGCGGTGGGATCTTAGACTATGGGGAAGTCAGTCGCTCGAGATTTTGACTCGAAAGATCTTCAGCAGTCCATCGTTCCAAGGTCTCCATTCGAAATAGCTCGATTGTCAATGACTCCATTATTGGAACTACTCCACTCAGGGGTGATTGTGTTCCGGTATTTTACCGGATTTCCGGTATTTTCATGATCGATTCTGGTATTTTCATGTATGAAAATACCGAAAATAAAATATTTTTAATCATGCTTTTATCTTCAAACCTCCGGAATTTTTTTTGCTTTTTCGAATTTTCGATGATTATACCGATAATTATTAATAACATTCATCGAATAAAAATGTTAAGATGGCATTATAATTGTTTTTTTTTACTTTAATAAATTATTTTATTTGCATCTTTTTTTGATTTTGATGCCTTCATTTAAAAAAAATGCAATCAATTTGCATATATGAAAATCGAATTTTTCTCATTTTTGATGCTTATTACGCTACATTAATTATTATATGTGTATAATTATAAAATTAGGTATGCTTAAGTAATAGTGACTTTAGTTAAAAAAAACACCCCCTCCCCCCACACACACATTTTCTCCTTAAAACTTTCAGGTATTTTTTTACGAACTCACAATTACCCCTGACTCCACTCCCGAGACCTCCGTCGTCAAAGGTTCTCGATTGCGACCCATCACCACTGTATGCCATGTATGTTTGTTGTTACTTCAATGACATTTTGCATCTCTATTCAGGTCTGTGCATTGAGGATCATAGGTAACTTTGTTATTTTCTCTCTTCGCTCACATTTGTACGTAAAATGAAATACGATGTTTGTTTGTGTGTTTGGGGCTCACTCCTCGGGGGAAGAGCCTCGGAAATCGATCATTCTCATGCAGGAGCAGGATTGTCATTTCGTCCACTTTTTTGCAAAAAGTCCAGGACACCAGAAGGAATGGACAAAATGAACAAAATTGGACAAAATGGAAGAAATGAAAAAAAAAAACAAACACCTTTTGTTTCATACTTTTGATGTATAAAAATGTTATGATGTACAATTAGTATCTCTCTTGCATTACCTTTTTCCCAAAACAGAATAATGGTATCATACAAGAAAGAAAAGAATGGCAATTAACCCAGGGCCGTATTTAAGGGGTGGATTTTTAGGATTCAAACTCCCTCTGAAAATTTTCAAAACTATTACAAAAATGCTTTTCATAGGTTCTCACTAAAAACAATTTTATTGCTATTTTATTTTGATTTTCTTATTTACTTTGAAACTGTATTTGAAAAATGAAATTATCATTGAACAATTGAAGTACAAATTGAGTGTTTTTTCTGAAGTATTTATTGTTATTCAAGTTATTCCAAAAAAAAAAACACCAAATATCTTCAAATTTGTAAGTACCAAACTCTACATTTAACACATCTTACAAGTGTCGTAAAGTATAAATTTCAAAAGTACTCCTTTGAATGCGTGTATCCGAGTTAACTCATCTATCCAGATTTTTTTTTTTTCTTCATTGAAAAGATGCAGGCCTCATAGTCCTCCTATATCTCCTATAATGGGGCTGTGGTGGCCCGATCGGTAAGGCATCGGACTCGTGTCCGGAGGGACACGGGTTCGATCCCAGCCTATCAAAGATCCACCGCCTTGATTAATAGTGGCTGGGGGGCGTTAAAAATGTCGTGGTCACAAAGTCCTCCAAGTGAAACGATACCTCTGGGGGTGCTGGGCCTAGGGTTTGCTCGACCCTAGGTTCTGGTTCAAAATTAAGAACAGAGCGCCCTTCAGGCCCCTATCCCGGTTAAACCACGAAGCTGTGGTAGGTACGGGGGACCCTGGAGGTGTGAAATGAAATGAAATATATCTCCTATATTTCCTATATTTTCTCAGTTTGTCTGATATTCTCCTATATTTCCTATATTTCTTATTTACTCCTATATTTTATTTCTAACTCCTATATTTTTTTCATCAGATGTTAGATGCTGCCCAAAATTGAATTGAAATTTTTTTTTGTTCGAAAGGGGAGTTGATCGAGAGTGTTCTTAGCTAGATTGCGTCTTCGGATGGTATTAATTAATGAAAACATTAAAAACCTTTGAAAGGTTTTTCGAGATTTTAGCAGTGATAACATACTTAAAAACTTTAAAAAAAATAGCACCAAATGAAAGAGAGAGATTTTCTGCGTCTGATATGATGTAATTGGATCTCCCATGTTCTATAAAATGTGAGTTATAGCATTTTTTAGCAAATGCAGCTTAGCCTTTATTCACGCGATCGGAACCGCTGTCATTGTTGGCAGACAAGGAAAGCAAACTCTTATAATTTATTAAAATGTTTGTCAGATTTTTTTTTTAAATAAAAGATTTTTTTAAAAAAATAAAAAAAAACGGATTTTTTTTTATTTTAATCGGATTTTTTTTATTTAAAAATATATAAACTTCAGTTATTAATTAATTTACATTTATGAACGACTTACCTTTAAGTTTTTAAAAATACAAAAACACCTTTGAAGTAAAGCTTTACCAAAAAACTGATGTAAGACCAGATTCAATGCAAATACCTGATTCTAATTAATTTTAATATGAACAAAATTATGAAACACTAGACAGAAAAATTAAAGAAAATAAAGACATTAAGCAGCATTACAATGAAAGTTAAATAAACTGAGAAGTACAATGAAAAATTCATATGCAAAAATTTTATAATTAAATATGACTTTTTCAACTGTAATGAAAATTAAAAAAAAAGAAACAAATTCAACAACTGTTAAAGTGTAGAGATTAGAAGTTACCATTTGATGATTTTTTTTTTGTTAAGATATGTGCAATGCTCGCAGTTGACTTCTTAAAAATTTTAGGGGAACTTTATGAAAATTTTTCAAAATTTTATGAGTTATTTAGGATTTTGTTCTACTACAAATAGGTACCTGACCCCAAGTTGCTAATGCAAGGCATAGAAAATTATCTTCTGTCTGGTTTTTGTTTTTTTCTCTTACTGAAAATATATCACACACATCCTATCATCTCCCTCCCCCCTCAATTTACTCTTTGCAACACCTGCCCTGCAGCCCCCCTGCATGTATTTTCTTTATTTCAAGTATTAGACGAAACAAATAGCACTATTTGTGCATACATATTATTTAGACTGCAACCTTCCACCATCTCTGGAGGTGGGGATGGGGATGAGTAGGATTACTTTTCTATTTATTAGATGGAAATCAAAGCTCTAAAAGAAAATGGCAAAAATGATGAAATTGAGATTGTCCAAGAGAATTTTATAAGGATTAAAATAAAAAGTGATTCAAATCAATGTTTTTTTTAAAAAAATCAATTGATTTAAAACATAATTTAAATCATTGACACTCTGATGATTATTACATCTGTAATGTTAACATATATACTAAACTTCTGTTTTGCCTTTTGATGAAAACAGATGATGTTACATGTGCAACTTTTAACTTATTTTTAATTTATCAATAAATACATTTTTCTTTTTATGAATTTAGTTTGTGTAATTTTAGTAGTATAATATGCTAACTTGAAGATGACCCGCTGTAAAGTTTTAAAAAACTGTTACTCTTCACATTACTATAATTTTATGCAATGTAGAATTCTACTGAGAATGGTGTTTTTTTTTAAACATGTGTTGCAAAACATATTAGTATTCAGTATCTCAAAATTCCGATATAACTCGCTACGGATATTGTATATTTTCTTTGAAACTCCTTCACATATATTTTTGAAACTCCTATATTTTTTCCTTGAAACTCCTATATATATTTTTGTCCCTGCTATGACCCCTGAAGATGATTTTTTTTTTTTTTGCATTTTTCATGTTGATATCCTTTTAGCATCCATTGTAACGAAAATCAACAGAAAATAGAATATAAAATCAAATTTTATTGGCTTTATAGATTTCACGAGAAATAGGTTTGATAAAATCCTCCCCGAAACTAAAGTCTGGTTACGGCCCTGAATTAACCCATTGATTTTAAACTAATTTTAGTTGAAAGAAATATAATTTAACATAGTGAATAAACTATCGAGTGTAATTACATTATTATAGAGTAGACAAATAGAAAAAAAAGTGTTTTTTTAATGTATGTAATTTCTCAAAGAAATTAAAGAGTATTCTGTCACCTTAGATTATTTATTTAACACATTACAATCCTTAAAAAGTGAACTTTATATGATACTTTCTCATAAATTCTATGGGTAAATTTTGTTTGAATTAAATACACATATAAAAATGTATATCATTTGTATTTGAAAATACATTAGATGCTACAAGAAATATTGGTTTAATTTTGATTCAAAGACTAAATCAAAACTGAACATCTAACTATTAAATAAGAACCTGAACTAAAACAAAAAGTGCATGTCAAACAGTTTTGGTTTAGTTTGAGTGGCTAGGACTACTGAAAGGACTACTGTAGTGGCTAGGACTGTAAAATATTTATGTACACAGCATTGTTTTATGGATACATTAATGTTATTATAGGAACATATTTCATATAATGGCAACATTTTCTTTCTTGACTCAAATAATGTTTACTTCTTTGGGTTTTTAATATTTTGAGACTCAAACATTTTTAAATTTTTATTTCTACTTTTGTATTTTTTTAGTCTTTTATTGTTGGCAATGAAACTCCTTCACAACAAATAAACATCTTAAAATTATTTACTGCTGATGTGTGCTCTCAAAGCATTAAATCTTATCGTTAATATTCATTTATTTTATACAGATACTCTATTTTTATAGTATCTATTGTTTATTAAATATTTGTTTGTATACATAATTATGTGTGCTAATTTTGATAATAAAACTAGTACCTCATTGAAAAAAATCAATATTTTAAAACATTACTTTTAAACTTTGGATTCTTTAATCAAGAACTGTCATTTTCTTTAAAGTGGACAAAATGCTCTTTTGTCCGGGGCGGTTTTTCCCGCCCCGGACGAAATCAAACGACCCTGACACCAAGTTCCTATGTTGCCTGGAATTGCCCTTAAGTATTTTGCACAAATTATTGTTATTATTTTACGTTTTTAATATTCAGACCCAGTTTCTGCCACTGCCTTGCAAAAGTAATTTTTGCAAGCAAGACTGCCATGGTGCGAACGAGAGGACTTCTCATTTTTAGCCTACTTTCCCGTTAAAAATAAAAGAGACGAAAAAAGCATTAAAATTGGCTTAATGCATCTAAAAAATGTCGCCAAGTCCAAAAAATATCGCCAAGTCCAAAAAATATCGCCAAGTTCAAAAAATATCGCCAAGTAAAAAAAAGTCAAAAAGAAACAAAAAAATGAAATAAATATCGAGAAATTAAAAATTTGAAAGTAGGGTATTGAGATGGGGAATTTGTGTGTCGGTCGGTCTGTCGGTCGGTCTGTCGGTCTGTCTGTCCCCCCCTAATAACTTTTGAATGAACATTCCGATTTGGACAAACTTTTTTTTGTTGGAAAGATCTCGGCGAGTACAGCTCATTCCCATATTTGATTTTTCGATTTGAACAATTTTTGGTTCAAATTTGAGCCGTTCAAACAACCGGTCCCGCGATACTAACTTTTGAATGAACAGTCCGATTTTAACAAACTTTTTTTTGTTCGAAAGGTCTTTTCAAGGATACTTCATTCCCGTATCAAGGATACTTCATTCCCGTATACATTTTCGATTTGAACAATTTTTCGTTCAACATTGAACCGTTTAAACAAGCTGTCACCTCTAATAACTTTTGAGTGAACAGTCCAACTTAAACGAGCCCAAAAAATATCGCCAAGCCTAAAAAATATCGCCAAGTCCAAAAAATATCGCCAAGTCCAAAAAATATCGCCAAGTCCAAAAAATATCGCCAAGTCCAAAAAATATCGCCAAGTCCAAAAATATCGCCAAGCCCAAAAAATATCGCCAAGTCCAAAAAATATCGCCAAGTCCAAAAAATATCGCCAAGCCCAAAAAATATCGCCAAGTCCAAAAAATATCGCCAAGCCCAAAAAATATCGCCAAATCCAAAAAATATCGCCAAGTTAAAAAAAAATATCGCCAAGTCCAAAAAATATCGCCAAGTTAAAAAAATATCGCCAAGCCCAAAAAATATCGTCAAGTCCAAAAAATATCGCCAAGCCCAAAAAATATCGCCAAGTCCAAAAAATATCGCCAAGCCCAAAAAATATTGCCAAGTCCAAAAAATATCGCCAAGCCCAAAAAATATCGCCAAGTCCAAAAAATATCGCCAAGCCCAAAAAATATCGCCAAGCCCAAAAAATATCGCCAAGCCCAAAAAATATCGCCAAGTCCAAAAAATATCGCCAAGTCAAAAAAAAATATCGCCAAGTCCAAAAAATATCGCCAAGTTAAAAAAATAAAAAGGTAAAATGAATATCGAAAAATTAAAAATTTGAAAGTAGGGTATTGAGATGGGGAATTTGTGTGTCGGTCGGTCGGTCGGTCTGTCGGTCGGTCTGTCTGTCCCCCCCTAATAACTTTTGAATGAATATTCCGATTTGGACAAACTTTTTTTTGTTGGAAAGATCTCGGCGAGTACAGCTCATTCCCATATTTGATTTTTCGATTTGAACAATTTTTAGTTCAACTTTGAGCCGTTCAAACAACCTGTCCCGCGATGCTAACTTTTGAGTGAACAGTCCGATTGGAACTTTTTTTTGTTCGAAAGATCTTTTCAAGGATACTTCATTCCTGTATCTACATTTTCGATTTGAACAATTTTTTGTTCAACATTGAACCGTTCAAGCAACCCTTCCCCCCTAATAACTTTTGAATGAACATTCCGATTTGAACAAACTTTTTTTTGTTGGATAGATCTCAGCGATTACAACTCATTCCCATATTTGATTTTTCGAGTTGAACAATTTTGGTTCAACATTGAACCGTTCAAGCAACCTTTCCCCCCTAATAACTTTTGAATGAACATTCAAATTGGAACAAACTTTTTTTTATTGGAAAGATTTCGGCGAGTACAACTCATTCCCATATTTGATTTTTCGATTTGAACAATTTTTGGTTCAACTTTGAACCGTTCAAACAACCTGTCCCGCGATGCTAACTTTTGAGTGAACAGTCCGATTTCAACAAACTTTTTTTTGTTCGAAAGATCTTATCAAGGATACTTCATTCCCGTATTTACATTTCCGAATTGAACAATTTTTCGTTCAACATTGAACCGCTCAAGCAAGCTGTCACCCCTAATAATTTTTGAGTGAACAGTCCGATTTAAATAAACTTTTTTTTTTGTTCGAAGGATCTCAGCAAGGATACTTCATTACAGTATTTAAATTTTCAATTTGAACATTTTTTCGTTCAACATTGAACCGTTCAAGCAACCTTTCCCCACCTAATAACTTCTGAGTGAACCATCCGAATGGAATAAACTTTTTTTTGTTTGAAAGATCTCGGAGAGGTTCATTCCCTTATTTCGCTTTTTGGTTTGAACCATTTTTCGTTCAATATTGAACCGTTCAGAAAAAAATTTAACATTAGCGCCTACGGGGAATTTAAGTTGAATGTTGATCCTGGAACTTAAAGTCGGATTTCCTTCAAACTAACTTTGTAAAAAAAATGGTTTTGATAAATAATGTTTGTAAAGTACTTTTCTGAATAATCTTCTGTGAGGACTCTGATTCCGACTCCGACTCCACAAACATGGCGGAACTGCAGGCTCAGAAAAAAATGACTGACTGTGCAGACGATTTTTTGTTTATTTATTCATTTGTGTTATTGTATTTATTACTATTATTTTTTTTTTTGGCAGACGATTTTTTTTGTAACAAAAGTGTTTCATTCACGAGGGCATTTTATTCTTTATTTATATTTCACAACTGGCAACGGATTAAAAGTGAAATTCGAGACATTTTATCGACGGACGAGTTTTTTTTCCTTTCTTTGATAAAATGTGTTTTGATGTACTTTGTACTTTTAATTTTTTTTTTTTTTTTCTTTTTTTGAAAACGATTGAGGAATTTTTCTGCGGAAGAACTGTAACAGTTACATTCTTTAAAAGGTGCGATAAAACTTCATTTATTCATTTATTTACTTTTTATGTCTCTATTTCATCTGATGAGAGGGGTATATTTTGCTTTTAGAAATCAGCTTTAAGTGCTAAAAAGGTATGTTTGACATAATGTTTAGTCTCAGATGATCAGGAGAATAATGATCAGATGCTAGAATGCCGATGTCGATGTACGGGAAAGTAGGCTCGTTTAGTTCTTGACAGAACTTCTTGTTTATCTTTTAATGCTCGTCCGTTCGCTCACCCGTGCCTCCATTCTGCTTTCAGTACTCTGGGTTCCAGCAGACGGCGGAGAAGTGTGCGGTGTGCGGCCACCTCATCATGGACATGGTGAGTAGACTCTTTTCTCTCGCGGAAATGAGGCAGCGGAGATCGGACTCCGATCCGTTCCTCGTCGCATTTTTCGCCACGACGGCTCTCCTTTTCTCTCGCGGAAACGAGGCAGCGGAGGCCGGACTCCGATCCGTTCCTCCTCGCATTTTTCGCCGCGACGGCTCTCCTTTTCTCTGACGGAAACGAGGCAGCGGAGGCCGGACTCCGATCCGTTCCTCGTCGCATTTTTCACCGCGGCGGCTCTCCTTTTCGAATCGGTCTCCAGGGTCATTTACACCAGGTCCGAACGACGCGTCCGTCACGACTTTTCTTCCCCGGTGGACGGACGTACGTCCTCCAAATAGGGAGAGGCATTCATACCGTTTCGGACGAACGACAAGCACGTGACTGTATTCGTCCAATAAGAGAAATGGCACGCTCATCTTGTAGAAACCAGGGGTGATTGTGTTCCAGTATTTTCATGACCGATTCTGGTATTTTATTGTTCGAAAATACCGGAAATGAAATATTTTTAATTTTGCTTTAAAAACACTTCACTTCCCACCTTCGCTATTTTTTTTTATTTTTTGGAATTTTCGTTGATTTTCCGACAATTACGAATAATATTCATCGAACAAAAATGTTAAGATGCCATTCTATTTTATTTATTTATTTATTTATTTTGACGAGAAACAATTTGAAACCATTCGAATGCATGAAATGTGTCTTGTTTGTTTATGAAAGGCAATTTATTATTAAATATGCATAATTATAAAATTAGGTGTACTTAAATAATAGGGGCCTTGGTTTTTTGAAAAAAGTACCCCCGCCCCCCTCCACACACACACACACACACATTTTCTCTTCAAAACTTTCAGGTATTTTTTCATGAACTCACAATCACCCCTGAGAAACCAATGAAACGCTAGTTCAGCTGGCCTCGAATCGCCAGATGGCGCTTGTACTCGGCTCTGATTGGTTGCCTGTTTGCTGGAGGGACGACCGTCACGACAAATATCTACTTTCGCCGTATGGTGACGGGTTCCGATCTAAACGGCCTGCCGTCATGGCAACGTTGATCGAAAACTGGTCTCTGGGGAGAAAATCGTGACAGACGTGTCGTTCGGACATAGTGTAAATCAGCGGTTCCCAACCTTTTTCTCTTTGCGAACCCCTTGTAACATCGGAAAAAATTCGCGAACCCCCTGTTCTTAAAATAAGTAACATGTAAGAATACAATAAAAAAAAACACTAAATTTGCTTTTCCTTTTCATAGCAGTTGATTGCAATATGCAAAAATATTATTTTGAGCACCGATTAATAGAGACATTAATAACCTCTTGATGGCACCTTTTCAAGGCTGTCGCTACCCCCGCCACAGTTAATTCAACGATTCTGGATGCCCCCACTTGAACATTTAGTCAGAGGGATATTTCTTTTTGTCGTGTTTTGGAAGGAAAAAGAAAATTGTATTTTATCAAGGTTATCTAAACCACTGAAATATTTTTAGAGACTCTTTTTTTTTTTGAGCCAGATAGAGATGGAAAAATCCGACTTGTTTTCAAATTTTAAAAGAGCAATAACTATGTATGTAAATTGAATATTTCTTTATTTTTTACGAAAATATTCAGAAGTCCGCCATTACAATATAAATTTGGCGAACCCCCTTCAGGCACCTCGCGAACCCCTGGGGGTTCGCGAACCACCGGTTGGGAACTGCTGGTGTAAATGACCCTTTACCGTCCCTCTCGTGTGTCGAGTGTCTGTGTTTTTCGCATTGCATTTTCAGCAATAAGTTCCTCATGTCCATTTAGAGGCATAAGTGACATAAAATCAAGAGGCAAACAATGTTGTCCGTGCTTTTACGTCTATCGAATTCTCGCTGTCGTAGGACGTTTAGGATTTTTTGTTCGGGTCCCATTTTCGGAGTGAGAATTATTTTGACAAAACGTGGGACCTGTTTTGGAAAAACAGCACGAGCATATCGTTCTGATCCAAAACTTTTTTATAGAATATGCCGAAATCGCACAAGTACTACATAAAAGCTAACGAAAAAGAATGTGAAGGAACTTTTCCAATACATTGCATTCTCTCATTACCACTTACTTCTTAAATGAATGAAGTAAGCACCCATTAATGCTCCCATTTTAATGTAACAAGTGAAATATCTATTTCTAAACATTCTATTTCTGTCTTCCTCCTCCCTGCCAATAATATCGAATCTTCCGACGTCACTGGAACCTGACGAGTTGAAATCTGATCTTTAGATACATTAGGATTTATTTAGATACAATAATACTTTTATACTATTATTAGCGGTTACATGTTTTTTTGCAATAATCACCATTTGCAATGAAGACACACCTGATTATCCTACACCTCAAAACAACGCAAACACTATCCATAACACATTGGTGTGAATTCCCCAAAAAATTCTGAAAACGGTGTGATCACCGAACTGATTTAAAAATGAATCAGGAAAGTACTGCACCGCGAAAGGGCAATGTTTTAATTCACTTTATATGCTGAGGACTGTAAACTCCAGGGAGAAAAAGATACCATGAGCTTAAAAATGATAGTTAAAATTATTTTGACAAGTTTAAAAAGTTTTAAACAGTAATTTATCCAACATAGTGGAACTTTGCACAGATCCTGGAACTGAATGAAGTTATGTGGGTTTCGGTAAGTATTATGTGAAAAGTACGCTGCCAGCTCTTTCCTTAAGATAACTGGATCAAGAGGAGTCATTTATTTATAGCTTCAGGGTTGAATCTATTTTAACCCTTACTAATCTCTAATTGCTTTCACTGCTCTTGAAGAAAAATTTAAAAAATTTGACCTTATCGTCGAGGTCAACGGCAATGGTACCGCTGACTAACGGAAAAGATTAATAAGGCATGATGTATTAGAAGGCTATGTTCAGTGGTAAATACTATTACCACTGAAATATCATTTTGCTTGGGACGGAATTGTGTCTCAATCAATATATTTAATACAGTTAACAGTTAAGAATAAATGGGATGAAAAGGAACAAAAGACAACAATTGATATTCAATAGGAAAAATTGTGAAGGGCTCACCTAACAATCGTTGCATGCATTGTCTTAAAAGTTGTATATCCTTTTTAAATGGTATTTATAAGGAATGTATCTTTAATAATTCGATTTAACTTGAATTTTAAGACAACTAAAAGTCAGCAAATCACTTTCAGCTGCATTGAAATGACACCTGCGTTCAGCTCGGTTATTGTCTATTCCAGAGTGATGAGTCCATGCTAAGGATAAAAATGCAGTCTCCGGATGATAAAACTGGGCTATCGGAATATGTTATGCCATTTTCATCCATTGATATCGTGATCTAAGTAGTTTAAATTGCTCCAAATCTGTACACTTTCGTATTCGTCCCTTTCCGTCACGATGCTCGTCCCGTTTCGTCTCACCGATAACTTCATATTAATTCTAAATTTAGTAAATTATTTTTTTATTCTCTGCATTCACATTTGTCACTTGGTATATAGCTGCTAGTAATTTCTGCTAGTAATAGTGAGAACACTTATTTAGTTTCGTCGAACTTTTCAGTTTCCGAAACTCGGAAAGAATTTCCCTCTCGGGGGATGATTGTGTTCCGGTATTTTACCGGATTTCCGGTATTTTCATGATCGATTCTGGTATTTTCATGTTCGAAAATACCAGAAATAAAATATTTTTAGTTATGCTTTTATCTTCCCACCTCCGGAATTTTTTTTCTTTTTGGAAGTTTCGATGATTTTTCCGATAATTATTAATAATATTCATCAAATAGAAATGTTCAGATGCCATTCTATTTTTTTACTTTAATAAATTATTTTATTTGCACCTTTTTTTTTATTTTGATGCCTTCATTTAAAAAATGCAATCGATTTGCATCCAATATGAGAATCGAATTTTTCTCATTTTTGATGCTTATTACCAGGAGATAAATAAATGAAATTTATTTTTATTTGTATTAAAAAAACATAATTTTAAAATTCTTGAGTGAAATTCTGTGTCTTTTATGAAAATCAAAATGTCAAACAGTTAAAAATTAAAGCTCTAATTTAAATGTGTTTGTTTATGAAAGGAAATTAATTACTATGTGTGTATAATTATAAAATTAGGTGTGCTTAAGCAATAGGGGCCTTGATTTAAAAAAAACATCCCCCCTCCCACACACACACAAACATTTTCTCTTTAAAACTTTCTGGTATTTTTTCATGAACTCACAATCACCCCTGATAATGTCGTGCAATGTGCACCCACAGATCCTGCAGGCGACTGGCAAGTCGTATCACCCAGGGTGCTTCCGCTGCTGCGTCTGTAACGAGTGCCTGGACGGGGTGCCCTTCACCATCGACATGGACAACAAGATCTACTGCGTGCACGACTACCACAAGTAGGTGCCCCTCTTCCTTCCTTTGTGCTCACGAGTGGCGCCCCTCTGACCGGGAACCTCCTCGTTTTCATTCACGAGTTTTCGTCTTTTATTGTTTGAGGGGTTACAATACCTCAAAAATGACCAAAAGACAAAAAAAAAAAAAAAAAAAAAATTATTGCTTATTTTAAAAGTAAAAGTTATTTAAAATACTCAGAAAAAAATAGCATTGTTCTAGCTAAATTATTTAAAAAGTTATGAGTGACTTTAGGGCATGCATGCTATGTGTTCTATATAATTTAAAAGCCAAACTTTAAAGTGCTTTTTCTCGGTGATCAGTTTTTAGTGTTTCTATGTTACTGGAAATGCTAAGGAATTTTTTCTATAAAAGATATACCTTTAAAGTAATATTTTTTGCACTCAGGATAATATATTTAACAAAACTGTGCATTGAATAAGCTTTTTATGAATTACAAAACTTTTAGAGTTTGTTAAAATTCGAAGAACAAAATTTGCTAAGAATTTTTTACATAAAAGGTCACAAAATATTTTCTAATCAAAATATAAGAAAATGAATGCACAGATTTGTTGAGGTAATCCTTCTGATCATTTCACAAAAAGAAATTTTGAAATGAGTGCAGAAACAAAAAAGCCTTAGGGTTTTTAAAAAATGGAAATTTTCTTACATTTTTCAAATTTCCAAAAAAGTTTTCAAAATTTTTAATGTTTGAAAATAAATTATTGATTGTTAAACAAGTGCAGAAACAAATACTTCAAAGAATTAACTTTTTCACTTGAATTAAAGAAATTTCTTAGAAAGGTACTGTAACCCCTTAATATTTTAAACAATATCACTCGGATCATCATCCGAGTAATATTGTTTGCTCGTACTCGGATTATTGAAAATGATGCTCCGATGTTCTCGATTTCCTCAAAAATAATAAAATCCATTGCATTTATTTATTTGACTTTGCAAAGACCTCTTTACAAGTATTTCTATTTCCAGTTTTAAGGATGCTCTCATGTCTTATTTTTACGGCTGCGGCAAAACTCTTGGTATTGGTGAAACTCTTGGGTTGGATCTAATTATTTCTGCATTTTCAACAATTACATTTTAATGGTGAACATTGTCACCTTCAAATGAAAGATATCCCACAGGGATCTAAATTCCCTTCTTGTATTAGCTCATTTTTATCTTCATTACTTCGAAAAAAAAACTCCAACTGTACAAATTCCTAAAGCTTTCAGATATACTGACGACCTTATTATTTTCAATTATCATTCTTTTTATAATGATCCCAAAAATATCTACTCTGTTGATTTAGAGCTTATTCATACCAATATAAATTTTAAACAGACTGAATTTTTCTCGACCTAAACACTCGTCTTTCAGAGAATGATATTCGTATTGATCTTTTTGATAAAGACTTTCTTTCAACTTCGACGTCAATCGATTGATTGCATGGGATTCAAATATTTCCATCAAAGTTTTCCGTAATACCTTAGTCAATGAAATCAGTAGAATTATAAATATTTACAGCAAAAACATTTTCGTGCAAAGAACCCTCAATTTTTTGAAAGCTTCAATGGATCATAATAAACTTCCTTCTTTTTTTATTTAAAATATTTTAAGACAGTTGATATATGCTCTTCAGTTTAACTCAGGGGGTCAATGATATAAATCAATTGACAATTGATTTAAAAAAAAAATCATTGATTTAAATCAATTTTTATTTTAACACTCATAAAATTTTCTTTTACAATCCCAATTTCATTATTTTTGCCATTTTCTTTTAGAGCTTTGATTTCCACATCTAATAAATCAAAAAGTAATTCTACTCATCCCCCTCCACAGATAGTGGAAGGTTGTAGTCTAAATAATATGTATGCACAAATAGTGCTATTTGTTTTGGCTAATATGTGAAATATAGAAAATACATGCAGCTGCAGGGCAGGTGTTGCAAAGAGTGAATTGAGATGAAATTTAGTATGATTCCATTTTTATAAAACAAAAGCAAAATAAAGAGGGGGGTCTGAATGAAGTGAGGATTGTTTTGAGCTTCCTGCCCCATTTGATTTTTATCCTAGCTAGTAGGCAGGATTATTTTCGGGCTTTATGATTTTACACCATAGTTTTTGGTGAAACTTTACTTCAAAGGTGTTTTTGTATTTTTTAAAACTTGAAGGTAAGTCGTTCATAAATGTAAATTAGTTAATAACTGCAGTTTCTAAGTTTTTTTTTAATCAAAAAAATAGATTTAAATAAAAAAAATCAGATTTTTTTTTTAAATCATTGATTTTTTTACACCTTGGTTTAACTTTAACCGAAGCGTTCTGTATATCCTCATGTTTGCTTTCATTCTGTTTACAACCGGTTCGTGTCGAAGCAAGTACTTGCATGCTTGGTTTTTAATTTTTGACCATGTTTCCTTTGGTTCAAATGTTATTTTCCTCGGTCCATTTCATTTAAGGCTCTTGGGAAAGGTGACATGTTTTTGGGACCTTCCCTCACGTCAGATAGAAAGGGCCTTGCAAACCAGGTATTTGGCTACAGTAATGTAACAAGACATTTCTAGAAATTCAAGTTGGTTCACTTTTAAAACACGAAACACAACGGTGTTAATATTTTCTCCTCCCTTGTCCTTCCTCTCTGTCGCTTAATGTTAACCATTTGTTAAATTAAATTTTTTTTATGCTTTGATTAATCTTAATTTGCAAAGGACTGCAGAAAATTTATGAGATTGTTGTTTGCCTACTTTTCCAACATGTTTTTGAAGTTCTAATTGCTCCATATAAGGCCTCAAAATGCAGAATTTTAAAACTTTTTTTCAAAAATGTGCCCGGGGGAGAAACCCCCAGACCCCCTAAAATTAGGGATATTTTACCCTACTTAAAAAAGTTCTCATTGCATATCTCTCTTGATACCCCTACCCCCAATAAAGGTCAGTTCAAGAAAATAATAAGAATAAGGAAAGGAAAAAAAAAAAAAAAAAACACACACACACACCAAACATCGTGGGGGGGGGGGGGGCAGTTAGAAATAACACTCATAACATACAGAAAAATGTATGTGTGTTTGGGCAATGTGCGAAACTGGGCCCCTCCCGAAATTTTTTGCTGGATACGGCCTTGGTGAACATGAAATAAAATTAAACATATACATACGTTTCATTGTTTATAATTTAAATGTTCTTCAATTATAAATTTAGATATACATTTTTTATCAAAGTCAGAACTTATGGTTCTTACACATTTTGTATAGTAATCAATAAGTAAGCCTTTTGTCACACTGATTAACGATTTTTGCAAGCTCAGAATTTTAATTAAAAATCAAAACTCTGCTACATATATTTAAAAATGGAAATTGAATAAAAGAAAAATATTTCTTCACATTACACTTATTAAATAAGAAATAAGCGTGAAATAAGTATTAGCAAGGAAAGTTTTAAAAATTATTAAATTGCTACTGAAATCTGAGTGTCTACCCCTCAAATCCACTCTGTAACTTTGTTTGGTTTTTATTTTTTTCCGTAACGTCTGTACCCCAATATTGCTCGGTTGTTACAGAAATGTATCCTTTTCTCTTTAGTGCGAACCCTATACTTGAGGACGTCTGTGTCTCCCTATGTATTTGCTTGGCAATTTTTTGGTTTTTGCTTTTTTTTCTTCCCGTATGAAGAATCGTCCCGATGTCGTCCAGATTTCACTTACATACTTTTTTTTTCTGCCTTCTTGTTGTTCCCTTTTATTTTATTTTTTTTAGTGGTGCATGTGGTTTGCCGGCGACATTCTCATTTTGGCGCCCCCTTAAAAGTGCCGCCCGGGGCGGACCCCCCCCCCCCCGGCCCAGTGCCTCCC
Organism: Uloborus plumipes; assembly: GCA_038373865.1. NCBI lineage: Eukaryota > Metazoa > Arthropoda > Arachnida > Araneae > Uloboridae > Uloborus > Uloborus plumipes. The sequence goes on along the minus strand of JAXGGA010005284.1, from coordinate 59,340 downwards.
TAGCTACTTTACTGGCCCCAGGCCTGGGCTACAATTAGGCCCTACAAGTAAAGCCCGACAAACTAGAATTGATGACCCCCCCCCCCCCCCCCACGACCCTCCTAGCTACGCCACTGGTTTTCCAACTGTTAAGGCTCTCCTATCTCAGTGAAAAGTCGAATATAATTTATTCTGACTTGTCATTTTTGGAAACACCGTTCATTTTCAGAAATGTGGGCCTGAATGGCGAAAATAACTTTTTATTAACGAATTATGTTAAATAAAACTCTTTAGTTTACTTTTAAAAAGACTGGTATTTATTTGCTAGTGTCTGACAAACGGAACCCCTTTAAAGTAAACATAATATGAAATTCATCATTTAAAAAAATATATATTTATTGCAGTTTTAAAAACAGATAGAATAAGTAATTATACAAATGTGCATTCATCTGAACTGCATTGGACATACCTCTATTTTTGAAATTCTTTGTATGAGAATGCTAATGTGTTAATTTTAACAAAAATCAATAGCGTGATGCACACACGCAAACGATGTAGAGTACGTTTGTCTTTACATGCTCCTCCCGGAAGAAATCAACCCCTCCCCTAAAAAAAGAAAAAGATTCAGTTTAATTTCACTTCATTTTTCAGTTAAAATTTTGTTTCAATTTGGTAAAAATCCAGAGGAGGGACACCTCTACCCCCCCCCCCCCGCCCGTAGCACCTTTAAAAATCACTTAAAATTATTTGTATTATATCATGCTTAGAAACAATTTTTCCGTACTGACTTTGACAAACTTATTGAGGCAATTTCTACAGTATCTTTTACTCACTGATTTAATAAAATATTTTTGGAAAAAAAATAGAATCGACTAATTTACTTCTCTAAAAAGTAAATTAACATCATCGAAACTACTTTTTCACATAAGTTGTGAAGTCAGCGCAAAAACGATAGGTCAAATGATATTTAACCATATTTTGCCAACATTTTTCAAAGAAACTATTGAAAATTAAAAGCAGAATATTTGTACCACTACACGAATGCGTGGTAATCAATGAAATGTACGTGAATGCTCTTAAAGAACCTGGATTCATTAAAACTTATATTTATAGTTGAATTGTAGTTGCGCATGATTCTATACGTTGTTTTTGCGCCGACTTCAAAACTTAGGTTTAAAAGTAGTTTCGATGGTGTTCAAAAAAAAAAAAAAAATTATTTTTTACTTTTTAGAGCAATTTCCAACTGAAGTCGGTTCTATTTTTTTTCTAATAATATTTTATTTAATTCTTTTTAGTGTAAATGCACTTAAAATAATCAAACTATAGTTAAAAACTAAAAATTACGCTTATAAATAAAAATAATAATAAAGTTTAAATTTAGTGGAATTTCAAGTTTGATTTAGTTAAGCCTTCATTCAAAATTCTCATTATCATAACTTTTTCATAGCAACCACGTTTTGAAACAATGGATTTCATATTTAATCATTCAGGACAAATCGCTTTAAATTTGACTACTTATTGATTGATATCTTCTTCAATTAAAATCGTATAACTATAAAAATAAAAAAAAAAAAGCAGCTGTTCAAAAAAATCCTTGCAGACCTGGACTCGATCTCATTCCTTCAACCTGACGCGTTTAACCACTTGACCATCGGGTCGCTCATTGAAGTAAGGATTTACGATAGCACATACTGTTTTAAATAACATGAAATTTTAGTTTTTCGATCATAACTTTTTTTCTAGTGAACAAATGTCATCATATGAGTACATGGTACCTAAGTTACACCACCTCCTATCGATTAAAAAAAATCGTCCAAATCGGTTCAGTAGATCAGATGTTATGTGCGAACAAACAAAAAAAAGCACACGCTTTGAATTGAGAACCTCCTCCTTTTTTTCTCCTTTTTTGGTTAAAAAGAAGAAGAAAGGGGCGCCATAAGGAAGGGTGCCGGGAATCGCCCCGGTGGGCCAGCAAGGGCCTGGTTCTGCAAGGCATTCCTAACGTATTAGCCTGGCTAAGTTCTTAATTTCTTAGTCACTAATATGTTGGGGTTGTTGTTAATGCATAAGAAGAATATTTTGGTTGGAAAACTTTGAGCCCTTTTGTCATAGTCACAGCAATATCAAAAGTTTAGTTCTTGTAGGATTTGGCTGAAAACCAGACCTTCTAACGTCAAGAGAAGCTGGGTTTAAAAAAAAAAAAAAAAATCCTGTACGTTCGATCTGAAACTACCTAAAAATGGTCTAGGTTTATTTTTCCTTTATTTATTTATTTTTTTTTTTACAGAATGTTTGCTCCAAAATGTGCTTCCTGTGGCCAAGCCATCACGCCAGTTGAAGTAAGTGGTAGATTTTGTAAGAAGTTTTATTTGTAGATTTTGTTTCCTGTGCGTTTAATTAAGTGGTTCCCAACCTTTTTCACGTCGCGACCCCTTTTAAACAACTAAACAATCCGCGACCCCATATCCCCCCCCCCCACCCTTTATTGATACAAACATATGTGTGTGTGCACGTTAACATTGCGGCTTTTTCGTATGATATATGAAAGTGCTTGACACATTTTATTTATGCTTAGTAGGTAACGATAGCAGGTAATGATAGCAGAATGGAGGAGGGGAGTTTTGCAGCCACTAAATTTTCTTCATGTGTATAAATAACCAGAGAGAGAGCCCAGCTCTTGTCTTGGGGGGGGGGGGGTATTACTAGCTTGGGGGAGGGAGACAAATCAAAAAATTTTTATTGTATAATCAGAGAAAGAGAATTAACAATATGAGTCAATAATCGAAAGTATGTTTCGCGAAGATCATCCCCCGGAAAATTTTCAAAATTCTAGTCTTGAAATTGCACGTTCCCCAATGATGTTATTAGGAGAAAAGGTTCATTGAATTTGATGGACGGTTCTTGCTCGATGTCGTTTTGTCGAAAAATTTTAAGCTTTAGCCTTAGTTTTAGAAATGAAACTTTAGACGAGTGAGGGTTGGGGGATTATCGGGACACTTTTAAACCTTTCGAAAGTGAAGTATCATAAAACGCAGCAGTAGACCATATTTGTTTCTGTTTAAGGGAAGGGAGAGGGTTAGGGTTTCTTTATCGGGAAATCTTTGAAATTGATGTAGTGTAGTGCAAATGCTATTATGGGCTATCTCTGGTAACATTAGAAAAGAGGTTTGGTTTCGGAAACTCTCCTCCAAAAATTTAGTGCTGGTTTCAATGATGTGGGGTAATGGGTCAAACTCTCTTAGAATTTTTTCAAAATTTAAACCGAAAATTGCGCGAGAGTAAGTTACCTTTGCTAAATGAGAGTAGCATTCAGAGACTCTCCCAGACCTGCCAAGTGCTCCGGAACTTCCGGAGTTTTCCGAAAATTTGTAACAACCCCGGATTTTCCGCGTATGATTCACTTTGCTCCGCGAATTGTAACTTCCCTTTGCGCCAAGTCGAACGAGTTACGGCAGCTGTTCAACTTTCCTGACGGAGGGGGGGAGGGGAGAAAAGATAGTGCTCATTTTTTCTCCCGTCAGTAAGGGTCAAACGTCGACTTTTCAAGGTTACGATATAGGGGAGGAGGTGGGGATGGCAAGAGCGAACGGAGACGATTTGCATGCGCTGGTGATATGCGCCACCAATCCGCTTTCGCTGTACGAACGAAGTTCTATTTTAATTCCGTGACGTCACGTTCAAGCTTAAAGCATTGAAGATATTCGTGCGCTGTGCTGTTGTATATAGAGCGAGCAAGTAAGTATATACGAGTCTTTATAGTCCGTAGTGTTTTATTTTCTACCTGCTTTGCGTTGTTTATATAAATGTTTTTGACCAACAAGCAGTAATTAAGATGTCTAAAAGAAGTCATTCACAAATAGTGAAGAAAGAATACTTAACGCAGTGGCCAGATCTGGCGCGATCTTCAAAGGGATTGCACCACGTATTCTGCCAAGTGTGCAATTCCGATTTTTCTATTGCTCATGGCGGGAAGAATGACTGTTTGCGACACATTGAAGGAGCGCGGCATCGTCAAAATGCGGACGCAAGTTCATCAAATAGAAATATCAAAACACTCTTTGCGTCCAAAGAAAACACGGACATGGGCACCATCAAAGCAGAAACGTTGTTTGCAAAATTTCTTGTGGAGCATAATCTGCCGCTCTCTGCAGCGGATCATGCCGGTCCGCTGTTCAGGCGGATGTTTCCGGATTCAAAAATAGCAAACAAATATCGGTGTGCGCGGACGAAAAGCACGGAAATAATCAAGTCTTTCGCGAAAACAACGAAAGAAAATTTGTTTAGCTCGTTAAGAAGTAAAAAATTCGCGATTGCTACCGATGGTAGTAATTCAGTCACGAACGAACGCAAATGATTCTTCTTCTGCCACACAGCAATGCTGCTTGTGAGAGAGTTTTCAGTATTGTGAAAAAAAATTTAACAGATTTTCGTTCAAGCATGAATTTGGTCACATTAGAAGCAATTTTAATTGAAAAATGCAAAAATTTTGGAACATCCTGTTATGATACTGTTTTATCGGAAGCTGATCTTAATAGAGCTAAGCAAGCAACTTATCTTGCTCAAAATGAAAAAAAAAAAAAAATAGGCAATTAGTTATATGTATAAGGCTTTAGGTTGAATTTTTAATTCATATATATGTTTTTTTATAATGTTCATGATAGTGAAGTTATTTTATTTTTTCATAATATGAAGTTTTCAGTTTTAAAATCTATTGCTTCAAACCTGTCTACAAACTTTGGACAACATATCTCAATGCGCTTTTTACCAAAAATATTGCTTACTTAATCAAAAAACTATTCCCTGATGATTAGAACTCTGTTTTCTAAGCAGCAAGTAAGATTTTGTGAAAAAGCAACTTTTAAATTTATTCCTATATTTTCACTTTAAACAGTATCCTTATAGTGTAGTAATTCAAAGTTGTTACAATAAAATAAATATTTTATAAATAAAATGAATAGCTTGGACTTGTATTTTTTTACTATTAAAAAGTACTTGAGCGTATATACAGTGTACTTGTATGTAAAAAATGTGTTATTATTATAATATAGGTATATAATATTTTTAAACTGCAAATTTCCGATTTGCTCCTGAAATGCTCCTGAAGTGTTTGGCATTTGCTCCTGAATTGCTTGTTGCAATGTTGGCAGGTCTGACTCTCCCCTCGACATTTTTTGAAATTCTAGTCTTAAAAACAGAATTTCAGATGATCTTTCATTATGCGGAGGGAGACCACCCCTGGATTTTTCTTTTTCGAAACTGAAATATCATAATCCCAACTGTTGGCTGGTTCGATGAAGCCAAGTGGCGGGACTCTTCCTTTAGAAATCTCAAAATTAATTCTGAAAAACTTAATTATAAGCCCCTTTTGATGAGGTCGGAGTAGGATTTGTGGTGCAAAGACTCTCTCGTAGAAATTATTCGATATTGTTTCAAAAACTAAATTTTAGACGAGTCTGTCAAAAACTAAATTTTAGACGATATCTGTTAGAGAGGTTTGTTAGTTGGTTGTTAGAGAGAGGTGAAATGGGGAACTCTTTCACGGAAATGTGAAGAGCTTCGAGTCCTTAAACCGAACTTTTTGATAATCTTTGGAGACGTTGGGGGTGGGGGTAATGGCTCTGGTCTGGGGGGTGGGGGGGGATGATTTTGGCCGTCCAGTAGCCACTCGTTTGGATTCGCCTCTTTGCTCAAGTGTTGATGCCACTCAAATTTGCTTTGAGAATGTTTTTTCTTTTGCTTTATGGTAGTTTTTAAATTTCTATTACATAATTTTTAAATGTAGAGATAATGTCGCGACCCCACGAGAACTACTTCGTGACCCACGCATTTTGTTCATTGCCCTTTAATAGCGCTCCTTTTTAACGAAGTACATGGGCGTCACATGCGGGACTATGTGGCCCCTTTTTCCTGGAATGGTACAACATACAGGGCGAGGACTCAGTCACCTTTCTCACCTTTAGTCACCTTTTGAAATTTTGGTCACTTTTTGTCACCTTTTGGAATTTTAGTCACCTTTTTAAACCTTTCTTGAAATGTGTTTTAGAAAAATCCATTTTTGATTCACAAAATTCTGAAAATAAATGGAATTTTGAAAAAAAAAAAAAAAGCAAAAATCTGTCATTCAACCATTAAAAAAAGTGTTTCAACTGTGGCTCATTCACAAAACAAAACCTTTCAGAAGAAACTTTAAAAGTTTCAAGAGGAAACAAAAAAACAGAAAATTGTTGTTAAGCAATCTTGCTAAGTGATAGCTAGCTGTGACATATGAGTTGACGAACCATTGCTTTGCCTTCCACGACTGGTAGAAATTCAGAAATGAACCGCCAACATTGGAAATCGCTTTTTAATGAAATAAATGAATATTTTCTGTTGGAGATTTCTTTATATTTCGCTCTGCAGAAAATTTTGCAATTTTTTTTTTTTTTTTTTGTGAATTTTAAAATTCTCTAATGTTTGAGTTAAATTTTTAAAACTATTATTGCGTGTCATGCTTAAGGTTTCAATTTTTCTGTATCCTGTAAATATTTTACATATTTTTAAAACTTTTTTTGTGATAACATTAATTATTATGATTTTTTAATAACTTCATTTAAAATTACTTTTTGTAGCTCTCACAGCAAAAATAAATTACTAATGCATTGGAAAGAAATTTTTTATAAGTTTAACATGTAATTTTGCTGATGTATGTAAAGATTTGGTAAAATGAAAAAGAAAAAAAAAAAAAACATTTTCACAGCACAGTGCTCACAAGACTTAAAATATGGTATAAAAGTTTTTCTCTCTTCAGTATTGGACATGTGCCGCTGTATATTTTCAGAACACCCCTCCTCCCCCCCCCCAAGCAAAAGACATTACACTTTTATTCATATGAAATAATATCTTCAGTTTTATACTTCAATGTTATTTTATTTTTACCTTGTAAGTTATCATTTTGCTTCAATTAAAGTTTCTGTTTTTCAAATTTTATTTTCTCACTCATTCTGTATTGTCAATACTTTTTAGTGAACATTTATACTTTGTATTTACAAAGAAACAAGAAAAAGAATGCCGATAATTTTGCAATGATCTATTAAAAATAAGAAAAAAATATATATATGTTCATTAAATACATTGTCATTATCTTTACTTCATAATTTCAGGTGTTAATTTAATTGATTTTAAAGAAAATTTTTTGAACATAACATAGAGTTTACACTGAAAGTTTTTAAAAAATATGTCCTAAAACAGTTTATTTTGTTACTTCCAGCCCTATCATATTCATGTTCAGAATCTAAGTCTTTTAAAATAGTATGTAGAGGCTATTTTGGTGAAAGTCAGAAAAAAGGATAACCTTTTTCTTCAATTTGAATTCTTAACAAATTACTTTTGATCACCTTTTAGTTACTTTTTTGTCACTTTTTAGTCACCTTTGTTTTAAAATTTGTCACCTTTCTCACCTTTTTCTAAGACCATCAGCAGTCATCGCCCTGAACATATGAATAAAAACTAGATTTTTTACCACTGCATAGTTATTTTTCTTCATGAATTGCGAAAATTTGTGTTTCCCTGCATTAAATTTTATTTCTTCCCTTTTCCAATAATAAGGCACAGTAAAATCATTTACCAAGAGCCACACCACTTTTAAAATGAACGACACCTTTGTTGAATGGATTGTCACAATGATATCTGCTCTAGCTAAACATAAGACTAAGATTACACTTCAGAACAGGAAAATGTTGTAATTCAATCGATTTTCTTATCACTCTATTTCACATTTTTTGTTTTACTTCATTTTTTTCTCAAAATAATGTTTTGTTTTGTACCGGGACAGCTTTTCAGAAAAACGGGACAGTCCCTCGAAACCGGGGACGACCGACCCCCCCCCCCTCCCCATGTCCGAGCCCACGATCTAAATTTTCCCCCCAACCGGTGGGATCCGGATCTTCCCGACAGTGCGAAGGTTTTATCCTCCCTTCTGGTGTTATTCACAACATGGGCACACCATACCACAATGCTCCAGAAGTTTTTGACTTTGAACAAAATACTTTAGAATGATTCATTTTGTGTCAAGCTAACATTGTTTATTTAAATTTTTGCTAGGTCTCTATGTAAAAAAAAAAGAGTCGAAACTTTAAAATATGATTTACTTATATTTTGAATCTTACCATCTTATCTAGAAACTCGTAACATCCATTCAAAAGAGATTCATCTCTCGATTTGATTTTCCTCTACTTTGTTCATTTTCTCAATTTTTCTGTATCAACAGTATACTACTATTCAATGTCTCGAAAATGTACATTCTAAATTTTATTCACTTGCATTTAAATGGATCTGATATCATTTTTTGCTGCAGTAATACCTGAAATGTAATATTTTTCTATAGTTTTTTTCACGTATTGAATTCAAACTTAGTTATAGTTACTGATATAAATCAATTGATACATAATGCGAGAGTTCTTCCAAAAAAGTTTTTGAAAAATCCTGTTTCACACCCTGTCTATTTATAATGTGGCATGCAAAATGAATGAAAAGGAGATCTAACGTGCGTCGTTATTGCAGGGCACCGACGAGACGGTTCGTGTCGTTTCCATGGACCGTGACTTCCACGTGGACTGCTACGTGTGTGAGGTACGTGAGACTCTCTCTCTCTCTTTCGTTTTCAGCCCCCCCCCCCCAAACAGTCTGGGGTGTCTGTGGCGCCCAGACAGATGCACTGTGTTTCGATTAGTGTAAGCTAGGTTGACAAAAGTCGAGTTCGGAATTCTAAAATTCGACATCGGGATAATGTCTACAATATACCAAAACATGATACTTCATTATTTGTTAATGTTTAACTCACTTCCTCCCAGGTGAGTATTAAGGATTGAAGTCGAGTATCTCTTTGTTTTAGAATAAATCAGTTGAGTTTCAGACATAATTTTAAACACATAAAACTAAAGCTTTCCGATTTTTTGTGATTTAATTGTGCAAAATGGGTGTGATTTATACTTGTAAGTGCAAGTTTTGCCTAAATAAATCAGAGTATTTGGTAATTAAGTAATATTTAAAAAAACATTTTAAGATGAATAGAATATTTTTTCTTGTTTCGAAACTTTCACGTGATGGTAAACACTTGTCCCCGTTTGTCCCCGGGCTAAGTTTTCTGTATCTAATAGCTGCACCTTTCCCATTATTAATAAGGCATATTATAAGCAGCACACTCGAGTACAACATTTTTTTTTCTAGAGTACTTTCTTTCAAGGAGGGATTTCTTTGAAGAATGGTTGAAGCTCCCAAAAGGAGGAAAAAAAAAACTATATTCTCTGCGAGCTCCTTTCTTCCAAATTTAATTTTGAAAACCTTACATAGGACTCTGAAAGGAAAAGCAGCAAAAAGTTAGCTAACTATGCCTAGAAAATTTCTGAAAATGGGTCTCCACGGGAAAATCAAAACAGCGTTTTTTTGCAACTAATGCAAACTGGCTGGACAAAGACAGAAAATTCGAAGTTGAATGTGCTGTGCCGCAACCTTCCACATTATTTCAAGGGTCTACTACTGTAGGAAGAATACGGAGCAAATTTGAGCACACATCCACAAATATGTAAAAATGACGAAAAATAATTTTGTCCAGCTAGCTAACATTAATTGAAACACTGTGAAATGGGCCAGTTTCGATATCTTTTTCTCTTTTTGTTCGAACGGAGACCCGATCGACAGTTTTCTCAGATGGGTTTCGTCTTCGTATGACATTAATTAACAAAGATATTAATTAAAACGAGTAGAGAAATCCGCATTTGATCCGAGCCTTCATTCACGGGGTCAGTGCCAAAACCGGGGTCAGTGCCACGGGGTCACCCAAAAAGGGTGTTAAAAGAACTTATTAATCTTCAAGCGAATGATATTCCGTGTGTCGTTAGAAAAAAAAATTATTGTAACTTATGTTAAACAATAAATGAACGACGAAATGTTTTTTTTTTCTTATTTCTGTTCTGTTAAAATAGGTTGAGGAAACTATACCAAAACCTTAATAATTACTTTGAAGTGATTTTGAAAGTTTCTAAACCTATGCACAAGCTGTTATGACTGCACTGGAATATGTCCTCAGGAATGGAAGCGATGTCGAGAGGCACATCCGCTGCTTTCGGTAGAGCCACGGACTCGCCGACGCCCTCTACACACGGTTGCCGAAACAATACTTTTATTGTACGCCATATCTCGAGAAAAGTGGAACGAATCCGCTCGTGCTTTTCGACCATTACTATTTTCAAACTGTAATAATAACTCCTTACACATAGCGTAATGTTATATAGCCCATAGCCTTCCTGATTAAATGGACTATTCAGCACAAAAATAAGTTTTTAATTCGAACCAGTCGTTCTCGAGACGAAGCGCCTCCAAACAAACAAACTCGGCTTTATATTATTGGTACACATTTCTTTTCAACTAATCTCGAAATTTTTTCAAGTTTCTCGCGATAAAAATGCTACGTACGTGGCCCGCTCACGAGTTTCATGTTTGATTTAGCTAAGCCTTCATTCAAAGTGCTCATTATCATTATTATTACTGTTTCATATCAAGCACGTTTTATAACAATGGATTTCATATATAATCATTTAGGATACATCGTTTCAAATGTGAGCAAAAATGTGAAGATTTTCTCAATTTCTTCAGAATCCCTTCATCAAACCTTACGGGAACGAAAGCCGTCGAAGCCCGGAAAATGCCGCATCTTTCGGTACCCGGTTCGACGTTCGGTCCATCGGGGTCCCGCGGAACATAGATACATAGAAAGATACTCTGTTTTTATCCGAGTAGATAATCAGGGGTGATTGTGTTCCGGTATTTTACCGGATTTCCGATATTTTCATGATCGATTCAGGTATTTTCATGTTCGAAACTACCGGAAATAAAATATTTTTAATTATGCTTTTATTTTCCCACCTCTGGATTTTTTCTTCTTTTTCGAATTTTCGATGATTATACCTATAATTATTAATAATATTCATCAAATAGAAATGTTAAGATCAAAATTCTAATTGCTTTTTTACCTTAGTAAATTATTTTATTTGTAACCGATATGAGAATCAAATTTTTCTCACTTTTGAACTTTTGATGCTTATTACCCTTAGTTGGGAGACAAATAAATGAAATGCAACAAAATGTAACAGATGCAACTTTCATTACATTCTTTCTCACAACAAACAGTAATTCTGTTAGACTTTTGCTTTCTCCTTAAAATATTTTTTTGGAGATAATTACTCATCACTAGCTCAAAAGTAACTTTATCACTCATTTACAATTTTACTAAATGCATGTACAATATTTTGACTAAAAACTATTTGAATATATGAAATGTGTTAGTTTATGAAAGGAAATTAATTATTATGTATGTATAATTATGAAATTAGGTGTGCTTAAGTAATAGGGGCCTTAGTTTAACCCCCCCCCCCCCCACTTTTACTTTAAAACTTTCAGGTATTTTTTTATGAACTCACAATCACTCCTGTAGATAACATGAACACAGTCTCCACCCCTCCGAACTAGATGCTTAAGAATATCTTTGAACTATTGTGAAGTGGCATCATCATCTAAAAATAATTTACCATTGCACTCGATCGTCCCGGGGCCCTCTCGAAAGAGCGCAGTCTCTTCCCCGATTCCACGTCCGTCGGCATCGACGTCATTCCCGAAACGGGAGTCGTTTTTCCTCCGTACGCTCCCGTCCGTCGGCATCGACGTCGTTCCCGAAACGGGAGTCGTTTTTCCTCCATACGCTCCCGTCCGTCGGCATCGACGTCATTCCCAAAACGGGAGTCGTTTTTCCTCCGTACGCTCCCGTCCGTCAGCATCGACGTCATTCCCGAAACGGGAGTCGTTTTTCCTCTGTACGCTCCCGTCCGTTGGCGGCCTCCGGATCCGTCCGGAACGAGAGACCCTCCCTCGGTCTCGGCGCAGATCTTCGAAGTCTCCGAGAAAGTCTCGCCTCGTTTCATTCGTAATGGCGGCGCATTCTCTTTTCCCTCCGACACTCTGCCGGCGAAAACGACACGGAACGGAAGGCGGTGTCAACTCAACACACTCATTTTACCTCGTCCCCTCAGATTTTGATACAATTTGGTACACATGTAGTAGGCACAAAGAATAACAAAAATACAAAATTTCAAATTTTTATCTTGAATAGGTGGAAAAAAAATGGTGGAAAAAAAAACCACAAACAAGCAATTTTCAAACTGCTCTAAAAGCCGTCCTAATTGAGTTAGAGAAGTCAAACAGGTGTCATTTTGCAGCTTTTTTAATGCTCTTTTCAGAGACATGCAACATGACGTAGGTTGTAATGTAAAAAGTTTCTTTAAAATTCAAATCAAATTTTTGATTTTGATTTTTTTTAAAAAGTACATATTTTAAAATTTTCAAAAAAATTCTTTGAACAGATAGTACTTTCATAAACTACCATGCAAAGTATGATGATGGGATGGTAATGGGTTCTATGTTAAAAAAAAAATATTACTGACACTCGTATTACTGACACCGCGGCCCGAAGCTCCGTCGTCGGTGAGCGAAAAAAGAAAGGTGAATGAAATGTATGCGGTATTCGTCGGAAAAGGGAGAGCGGATGTGCCTATACGCCTGTGGTTCTAAACATACGGGCGCAACGGTCTGTAGGACAAAATTGTAAATTTACGCATTTATGGCCGAGACGGAGACATTTTCCGTTTCGATGTCGGTCGGATTATTTTTCGGAACCTCGCGGACGCATTGTTTGAAAACTGCAGTCAAATTCTCTTCATGATACATAACTTTTTCCCCTGTACCAATATCAAAATACTTGCAGAATAGGATGCCATTACTTTTAAATTTAACTGGATGGTATGATTGATTTTCTGGTATTTTAACTCTCCCGATAGAATTCTTGTTTATTGATTTCAACCAATAACATAGCGACCAATAACACAGAGGTATCTTTTAAGTGTTGGTCCATTTATCTTAACTTCTGTAGGAGTCTATATCCCAGTTTGAGTGCACAGATGTTAGTAGCTCGATCGTGTGAACTATTTTAAAGCTGAGCAGTTACAAAAGATCAAAACTTGCGACAAATCCCCCATACCATTTACTTGAATACTACCTCCGGGAGCCGCGTCCACTCGATCTCGGTCGTATAGCTCTGAGATGCCCGAACGAAACACAATGGGAGGTCTCCCAAATAAAGCTTTCTGCAAACCATCTGAACAGGTTTCCATTCAAACAATAGCCAGAAAGTCATTTGCGATTTTCTACCCCTTCCACGTGACTTTTTTACAACGAAATATAGTTAAAATCAGAAATTAATGTCAAAACAAGCATTACCACTGTTACATTTTGGAACATTTAATGTTCCAACATTGAAGTGCAATGATTACAAACTTAAAATGCAATAAAAAAAATATTGTGAAAAAATGCCTTATAAATTTGGAGAATTGTGGCAAATTTGGCAAAAGCAGCTTTTAAATGAAAGTGAGGTTTAGTCGAAAAAATAGAGGGGGGTGGGAAGCACTGATTAGTTTCTTTATTTTGTAATCGAGCTTGTAAATACTGGCCCCTCAAAGAGAATATCCTTTCACTTGTTCATCCATATTTTAAATAGCAGAAAGCAGAGGAAACAAAGCTTCCATTAAAAAAAAAAAACTTTGTCCAATTATTTAAAGCATTATACTCCATACGTGGCATACGACATTCTACTCTAGTATATCTAAGAGTTTGTGAAAGGATGATATAATATCTCAATAACATAAATTACATAGCGACCATAGGTTCAAGTGACATCCCTCCGACCAAAGAAAAAGGGCCGAGAGGAAACTGCCGAGGCCGAAGCCATACCAAATTATAGCTCCAATTAGCCTTATGGTTCAGCCACTAAAAATTATTTTGTAAAGGCCTCTTTTTCGTGTCTTGAAAAAAAAATGACACCGAATCGTCAAGTTTGTGCTTTTATTGCTCGCTATCTGAGACGATTATCAGGTTCGAATTTGGTGATTCTGATCACTGTTTTGGGTAGAATAGCCTACTTGTGTAACAAAAGCTCAAAGCACTGTAGATTTTTTGCAATTTGCTGCCAAAGTTGGTAAAAAATCGTATTTTGCCAAATTTTGACCATACGCAGGGATCAAAGTCGTCCTATATTTCCTATAAATCCTATATTTTTCAACAAGGTCAAAAACTGTACTATATTTCCTATAATTCCTATATTTAGAAAAATAATCCTATATTTGTGATAGAATCCTATATTTGATTTACTTCAGATGAATTTTTTCTCCTTTTTTCTGCCTTACAATAATCCATTGTTGCCATTGGTCGCTACTGTCTATTTTGCCGAACCCTTTTTCCGAAATGGGTCGGAAGCGTGACTCGATTTGAGCTCGATACTAGCGGCAGCTCTCTTCTTTTTTCCCCACTTTCTGGTAGATCTCCCGCAGCAGAAAAGTTCTTTCGCTTAGCTTGATGGATACACAAGTATCAGGAAGGTTTTGAAAGACCCCTCACTGCAATCCTACTTGCATTTTATGATTACCGTTGGGTCATTATTTGAGGATATACTGAAGTTCCTTCTGCAAAAGAAGACACTAACACACCTTTTGCATTACAAGTTGTTTGACCTGTTATTGAGAATTATGCATGCTTCATCAAAGAAGAAGCTCTCAAAGGGAAAATTGGGAAAAATTGCTCGATGTAGATCCAGTAACAAATTGTTTTCCCTTAAAATCAATTGATGTGGGGAACAGTGCTCGAAAAGCGTGGCAAAGGATGATTTCTCCTCAATCCAAACACTTATATTGCCGTTTTTGACCATCTTGCCAAAAAGCTACCTTTACAAAATCAGTTGTTGTACTCTTTGCAAGTGTTGCATCTTATAGTTAGAAAAGAAGCAATTGATCATACATTGCTAGTAATCAGAAAGCTGTGTAATATGTTACCTCAGGATAGCATCGATAAAGTAACTGATGAGTGTCACATGTACGTCAACGATGAAGATATTCCTGAGAATATAGCAGATGACCCCATTGACAAGTTATGGAATTTACCTCTAACCTTTTCTTATGGACAAGCTTCTGTCGAAAAAGGCTTTTCTCTACTAATAATAAAGCTGAAGGTTTGTCTTTCTTTCTGTCCTTCTGTCTGTCACGCACGTAGCGCCCAAACCGTTCGGTCGATTTTCATGCCACTTGACACAAAATTAGTTTGTAGCATGTAGTTTTGCACCTCGAAGCGATTTTTCGAAAATTCTATTTCGTTCTTTTTCTATTCGAATTCTTAGCAGAAATTCGATAAAATAGGGAAGAAATATTTCATACACATTTTCAAGTCTTATGTCATTCGAAAGCTTGAAATTTTCTGCACAAAATGAAGTTTTTTTGAAGTTTCTACGATCATCAGGAGAGCTGTAACAATTGTTTTTAGAATCCCGGAATTCAAGGCTTATCTTCAGTAAAGCAAGCCAAACGATTCTAAAATGGTTAATGAAATGAATTATTTTATCAACGGAAATCAACTTTTAATGTTGTTACCATGGTTACGTTTTTATTTCGTTTATTTGTTTCGTTCTTTTTCTATTAATAATTTTAAAAATGTATTTGTTTTTGTAGCAATCCAAACTTCAAGCCTTATTAAAATTAGTCAAATGAAATATAATAAAATCGTGATAAGATGGCACCTGTCAATCAAATGAGAAATCGAGTCCTTTCTTTAAAAAAGGTAGAGAAGGAAGAAACTGACGCGTACCATTTTTGTGAGTTTAGAGATATTTTGGCAATCTGACGAGTTGTGTAGAAGAGGGAAACATTGTTTAACTAAATGAGTTCAAAAAAGAAACAACATGATAGTAAACCATTCTAAATTTATCGTCTGGCAAAACATATTTTATTTCCTTTTTTTTTATTTCAATATAAATTGCAGTAAATGGCTTGAGTGAACGAGTTTGGCTTTTAATTTATCATTTGCTGGTTGATGTTTGTCAATGTTTATTGTTTTTATTATCATGGTGAAGAATAATGCACGAAATTTCTATTATTTTGTTTTTGAAGTTAGGAAAGAAAACTTTCTTCTTCTTTTAAACTTTGGTAAGATTTCTGTGAGCAGCAAAATTGTTCTTATTTTCTCTTTTGGCTTATTTTTGTGCGCCTCCCCTTGGGGTTGCATTCGAATTTCCCCAAGGGGGTTTTTACCCCTTTTATGGGGTAAATCACTGTTAATTTCAATGCAGACAAAAGTGATATGAATTGGCGCGAGCACTTGGCGGAATATCGCCAAGCTTTTAGTCGCCAAGTATTTGACGCCAATTTGGCGACATATCACCAAGTTGGCGACAAATTTAGTGAAAAAATTTATTTTTTTTATTTGGGTTCAATTTGGTGCTATTGGCGATATTTTGCGAAAAATCCACTGAATGATGTTAAAATCAGCGATATTCAGGAGATTAATCATTGAAAAACATTTTTTTGCATTGTTTTGTGGCAAACTAGGGATGTAAATGTTTGAATTGTTATCTTGCTCACTCCAAGCACTATTTTAGCACTTAAGGCATCTACTAAGAAATTTACACGTAAAAGGAAGTAGTGTGGGGTCCATGCCAAATTTTTATATCATTCTTTAAAAGAATTATAGTTGAATAACTAAAATAGAGTATTTTTTCTGCTATATCAATTTTTTACAAATGAATTTTTAATTTTATACCACGGGCAAAGCCGTGCGGGTACCGCTAGTCTATAAATAAAAAAATTGTAACCAGTGACAAGCCGAATATTTGGACACTATAGTTGGACTGAGAATCATTAAAGACTCTGTTAAACACTCTGCTCAGAAAGTCAACGTAAGTAAAGAAATGATGCAATATTACAAAACAGCACATTCAAAATACAAGGAGAAAAAAGAAGGAAAATGTGGAACCTAAAGTGAATGATGTAGCAAAAAATTCGTGAAACGAACTTCAAGGATTGAAAGATATCATTAATTCCGCTCTAGCAATGATAAATGAAGGAAACAAAAAGTTAAAATTAGGACTGAAACGAAAATCCATGACTGATATTGAGGCGGGGACAGCATTGATAAATGCAGGAAATAAGAAACTAAAGGCTGCTCAGACACAGTCAAAGCAGCTGGATTGTTGTTTTCAATTGGAATAAAGTGTTCATTTCCATATTATCACTTTTTGTGATAAATTATTTTATATTATGTGGGGGGAGAATTTCACCGAGAAGTATGTATATTAACTTATGTACATGACACTAAAAGGTAAGCATTTTAATATGATTTCTATCGATTCATAAATGAATAATTATAAATATTATGCATATTTTTATATACTAAACGCGTTTTTTGATGTTCCATGTTTTCCAAAATGTGTCGTATATTTTGTCAATTGGCCACTTTGATCCCTGCATAGGTTATCAGCTTGTATCTGCTGAGAAAATGACTTTCTGAAGCTATTAAAAGCAGTTCACTTTGTGCGCAAATGAGTAAAAACCAAAAAGTGACGTTTAAAAACACAAATAGATAAAGTTAAAATTGGCAAACATGTTTCAAAGGCACAAAGCCTCCTTCTTCAGTGCCAAGCAAGAAATGGGGGAAAAAAATTTTTTTTTTTTTTTTTTGGAGAGCCAGAAACGCAAAACGCGAGCCCTTCCGTCCGCACGCTCGAAACGGGTGCC
Organism: Uloborus plumipes; assembly: GCA_038373865.1. Classification (NCBI taxonomy): domain Eukaryota; kingdom Metazoa; phylum Arthropoda; class Arachnida; order Araneae; family Uloboridae; genus Uloborus; species Uloborus plumipes. The sequence continues at coordinate 41,725 of JAXGGA010005284.1, read as the reverse complement.
CCGCAAGGCTCTTCCCGCGAGGGGGGCGGCGCGTGGTGGTAAATGGTACAACTCCGTCCGGGCCTCCTTTTCCCCCGATAGCTCTCGTGCGAGGCGAATCGTTCGGAAACCGACGTCTATCGGTATCGAAACGTCCGGAGCCAATATCAAAAAAATGTTTTCCGTACAGTTTCTGGACTTCATCACGAAAATGATAGACCACGAAGGGAGTTCCGGTTTCTCGGAGACACGTTCGAGTGCCGCTTCACGAAACCGATGCATCGGTCGTCGCCCGGCATCCCCCCGTCCGAATCGGACGTGCGACGCGTGAGGTCCCGAAGCGCGGGCTTTCCGACGTTCCCTCGTCGCGAGGCGACCCCGGCAGTCCGATATCTGCCGTCCGCATCGGTCGTCGGCATAGTCAGATAATATAGAAGCACATGCGCACGCAGTGCGTGGATACATTTGCAGCTGTGCAGATACATTTGCTGCAGATCTGTACTTCACCCAATAATTGTTCATTAATATCAATATGAAACATTGATTATCTTCCAAATCTGTAGATAAATGATTGAAAAAGTTCACCTTTTGCTTTTATGTATACATAAGGCATTGTCTTACTAAAAATTTTACCTACGCACTATACAGTAGAGTATCGATAACTCAAAGCCTTATAACTCGAATACTCCTTTATCTCAAAGTTTTCTTTGAGTCACAACCTCTTGAGAAGACAGTGGCACTTCCTATTACTCAAACTACCAATAACTCGAAGTTTTTAGCCAGTCACTCAGGACTTCAAGTTATCGAGACTCGACTGTATATTGTTTTTTACCTGCAGATAGTTTCGATTTGTGTGCGCAGATACTTTACATTTTTATCTTACTATGATCATCGGTGCCGACTTTCCCTTCGACTCTGTCGTGCAAAACGCCAAAAGGTGTAGCGTAGCCGCTCTGTGGGTCACGTTCCATTTGCAATATAATTCACAGCCCCGAATACGCAGGGCCTGATTACCGAATAGGCCAACTAGGCCGCGGCCTAGGTCCCCCACAACTTAGGGGCCCCCAAATGGCTGAAATTTTTATAGTCAATGCCTAAATTTGTTATATTCTATGTCTATAATGGTGAAGCCTCAGTGCAGGGGACCCCAAAAATGTATTTGGCCTAGGGCCCCATGATATCAGGCCCTGCGAATACGCCTTCATTGGTGTGTTGAGGAGGTGGCATCTTCTTCTCATGAGTGCGAGGCATTTAGACGTTCAAAACTACAGATAAGTTCCTATAAATCATTACAAAACGTCAATGGCCCCGTTAAATGGTCAAAATAACTATTTGGATCAAAAGATTACACCCGAAATGAAAAAAGTGCCCTGAAAAAAAAGGTCATAAACCCCTACCTGGGAAAATACGTGGTAATTATGAACACCTTCCTGCGGGGCACTAAAAATGAGAGACAGCGAAACTCCAGTTGATTCCTGTTAAAAGACTTAACAGCTGAAGGCAAATAGAATGAAAACAATAACTTACTACAATTCTGTCAGGTTTGGGAAATCAAAGACTGAAAAACTGTTCGACAGTTTTTGAGAGAAGGGTTATGGTAACTACTTTAATGGTGGGTACAGTGTTGCCACATTAGTTTAAAAACATCCCTAATCTAATAATGAAGATATGAACTTCCTGTTACTACTACTATTTGCGGGGGTTCCTCTGTTGCTCACAGAAGCTCTGCTGTCGTTTGTTCTTGATTATCCTACTTGACCCTAGGTCAGAAAAAAAAAGGAACATTTCTTGTAGCCGTGCTCTATTACGTTTTTTTTTTTTTTTTAAATCTCTGAGTAATTATATGATTTTATAAAAATAGTTGGAGAAATGAGTCAATGTCATTCATGTAAAAATACTATTGAAAACGTCAAATTTACGCAACATTTGAATTGTTTATTTCGAAAAGGTAACATCTCTATTTTGATCTGCTCTGTCTCTTTAGAAAAATAAACAGCGCACGGTTATATTTTTGAATGTCAGAATCAATGAAAAAATGCCTTTAGTTAAGTACACAATTACTGCAATAATTTACCAAATAACCATTGATTATGACATTCAAAAATATAACCTTGCGCTGTTTAATTTTCTAAAGAGACAGAGGAGATCAAAATAGAGATGTTACCTTTTCGAAATAAACGATTCATTTATATTTTGATACAAAGTTCATGAAAGAAACATCACTTTTTAAGGCTATAAATGACGTGAGAAAATGAAAAACAGCGACTCGAGGATGCATTCACTATTCAGAGCCTCCGGTTTGTGCCGATCGAAAATATCGGACATTTTCCGACCCCGACCCCTGATCGCGACTGTTTCCTTTCAGGACTGCGGCCTGCAGCTGACCGACGAACCAGACAAGCGCTGCTACCCCCTGGACTGCCGGCTCCTGTGCCAGGACTGCCACCTGCGCAGGCTGGACCCCAGCCTGGACCTCTGCTGAGCCTGTACGTGCATCGTCCAATCGGGGAGAAGAACCTATCTCCATCGCAACTTGGAGGTCTTTTCATCGCAGCTGCCGATTAGTGAAAAAGAAAGCTTTTCGAAATTGTATTTGTGGGTATTCTAGCAAAAATGGCCACAGATTCACCATTAAAAAAAATTTTTTTATCAAGTTTTATAATGATAACGAATCAACAAGGGCTAATACAGAATTTTTGTCTTACGAACCTATTTTTGTGAAAGTATTACCTCAACATTCTATTATTCTCACCTCCTCACTCACACATTGATTTTAAGATTTTATTTTTGCTCTATTATTTTTGTTTAATGAGCATTTAAATTTTTCTGAAAGAGAAACTGAACTTTAACTCAAAAAGAACAATGTCATTGGCTATTTAAAACAGCATTCGTTTTTTTTTTTGGGGGGGGGGGGGGAGGGACTAAAGACGAAAAATACCAAAAAAGTACGATTGTATTTTCAATTGAATAGGATTTATACTGTATGCTGTTCAAGAAACAAACAGAAAAGTGGCAACCGAAAAGCGGATGCTAAAATGCACTTTGTCAAAAAACGGTAAAAATGAGTTAAAATACTACGAAAAAGTCGTTACTCATTAGATGTTCATATAAATCAGCTTAGCATTCTATTTTCTGAGTATATTTTGGTTTAAAAGGATTTTAAATATGATTTTTGTGAAAGTGCCAATTACTTTTTTGTGTGTCTGAAGGAGTTGGTTTTATTACTTTATTTTTGTGTAAGTACCGATTTGAAATTATGATTTTTGTGGAGGTACCAAAAAACAGTCTGTATTGGTCCCTGAGTAGTTGTATTTTTTAATTCCTTTTAATCAAGCATCAGTTGGCTTTTCGCGAGCCACTTGTAAAAAGGACAAAGAAAAAAAGAAGACATTCTTTGTCTGAAGAAAATAGAAGCGACTTGTCGCAGCTTCAAAGAGCTAGCTAGGACTTAAAATGCGATTTAAGATCAAGCTGAATTGCAACATGACACCGCGCAGTACAAAAATTGCGTCTGACACAATCTCTCCTCGAGTCTACGTGAAAAAAAAAAAAAAAAAACCCTGAAAAACTTATTTATCCATGTCCCAACATTTTCTGCGTTTTGAAGTCTGCACTATGTGTATGAAAGACACCTTTGTACAAAAAATAGCCCAATAAAAAAAACTTTTAAAACACGAATTTTTCACGCATAATGTTGTATAAATCTTTTTGAACTTACAATTTTCGACACTTTGTTCAATTGAAGTTAAAGGTTAAATTTCAGTCGAAAAGAATTCGTGCTCTCTCGTAAATCGGGATCGCCCGCGAAAGCCGAGACGAGGGTGAAAATTCCGCAAACAACTTACGTAGGCGTGAAAGGCGACAATCTTTATTTTTCTAATCATATATTGTCTCTATTTTATGGAAACTAAATCAGGGTACGGTTTGAGGGAATCATCATAACAATAAACACGTTGCTCTTTTTCAAACATGTTCACCCCACTCTTCAAAAAAAAAAAAAAGCACCTCCTCGAGCATGACCGAAATGAATATTGCTGAAATTGAATGCTTTATTTTTGAGAAAGAGAGCCACTCAATGAACCGTGGTGTTCACTATTTCACACGTGTCCTATCTCGATTGCATCTGTTACAGCCTCGATGTTTCAGCCCTCATCATTTAATGAGTCACGTATTTCACTTTCGTGATGACCTCGTTTTCGTCAAATCGCAGGACACCGAAACGGTTGACGTTTCGACAGAACTCGATGGAAAGAGGAAAAACAAGATGACTGCTCTAATGACCCTTTTAAATATAGTGAAGTAAACATGTTGCCACAATGGTTAAGATAAAAGTAGAATGAATCAACAATAATCGGGGCCTGCGCCAAAATGAATGTATGGTGCATTCTTTTGTATGTAAAATATCAGTTGCTATTTCTGTTTTATATTTCTCACTTGTATGTGCATTTACGGACTCATTTCCCCGACTTTCTCCGTTGCCGTAGCTTTGAATAACCTCTTTATGGATTCCCCTTCGACCCGTTTAGGAACAGTCGGTGGTAACTATGTATCCAATTTTTTTTTTTATGAGGGACTTAAGTAGTATAATCAGGAAGTAAACTCCTTCGATTCTCGAAAATTTGCACGAAGAAAATGAGGGACACAGATGCATTATTTTACAGTAATTTGTTTGGACAAACACAACATTGGAAAAACAAGATGACTGCTCTGACGACCCTTCTAAATACAGTGAAGTAAACATGTTGCCACAATGGTTAAGATAAAAGTAGAATGAATCAACAATAATCGGGGCCTGCGCTAAGGATTTTAAGTCATTAGCCAATAAATGAGTCGAATTTTATACGATTTAGTCGAAGAATCTTTTTTTTTTCTCAACGCAACACATCTATTATTTTCCTCCGGTCGAAATTTCCGAGAACATTCCGTTTCACAATATTTTAGCAAGATCAAATCTTTTTCGACAAACTTTCGATTTTATCACATTTGACGAGGCTGTCGAAATAACCTGATAATATAAAAATACACTTTCTTTTTATTTCGACACGGTCCTTTGTGGAGCGAGTTTCGGATGCTCGGGGGATGTCTTCGTCTCGGATTGAGCAAATTTTTCAATTACTTTCGCCTGTTGGCGTCAAATAGCGCATTGATGTGGCTTCAGCCAAGCCTTCTCTATTTTGCTGATGATTGCAAGAGATCCGATTCATCGTGAACCATCGTACCATAGAAAAGTGAGGTTCGTGGTCGAGAAATGGGAGCCAAATATTGAAAATGAATTTGAAGCAGAAACTGAAATTCAATAAAGCTTTTTAAAAGTGGGAATTTCACTTTATGGTTTCCTGAAAATCATGTTATTGCACAATTTTCAATGACTCTCTTAAGCTCTGTGAATTGCTCATTTTATCAAATTAACCTTGTGGTACTTAATTGTTTTCATCATGCACTAAATACACAGGGTTCCCACAATCTTGAAAATCCTTCAATTTTATTTAACGAGAGAACCCGGAAAAGCATTCGATTTTCCAATAGTTCCTTGAGAAGTATTAAAAAGAACTTAATTGGTTTTGTGCCGAATCCTTGATAATAAGTGAAAAACCCTTTCCATGCTTTCCAACTGTTGTGCATTACGTAAAAAATGGTTGTGCCCTTTGCATTTCTTTCCCATGTTTTTTTTCGGAGACCGACCGATTGCAATCTGTCTCCGAAACTTGCCCAGTTTCACTTTCTACATGATTCGACTCTTTGGGAAGTTTATCATGTGATTTTCCTTGTGCAAAACCTGTAGATGTGTGGGTCTTGAAAAAAGTTCTTGAATGAGAGTGGGAACTCTGCTACAATGAATGAAAAGAGGAAAAAGCCTTGGAATTGCTTTATACCCGCATCCTAAATATGTCAAATTAAATCAACTTTAAAATTTGTCAAAAAATACAATAATTTGGCAAATTTAGTTTTAAATTTGGCAAATGGATGTCCTAAGTGAAAGTGTTTATGCAGGAGTGCCCAACGGGGAGGGGGGGGGCATGGTTCTGATCATTTCATTGAAATGTTAAGGGGGTGGTTTCCTCTTTTTTCGGGGGGGGGGGGCTCGCTCTTGAGGGTACTTTGTGGTATTTGGGGGGTACCACCGATTTATGATTGCTCTTTATTTGGCCATTTATTTTCATTATCTGTCGGTTTATCTCGAGGGGGGGGGAGCGAGTTACGGAATGCCACGTAAAATCAGACATCGAGAAGCTGGTGGATGCTCCACAATAACGGACCCATCAGTTTTCCGCCAAACAGCTCAGAAAGACTAGAAATACGATAAATCCTTGTTTTGTTTCACCAACTTTCTGAGGAACATGGTCTTTACTGCTATATGCTGCAGTTAAATGTTGAACATTTCCAGTTAAAAATATGTAAATGATATTATTCTCTCCAAAACACCATCGTATAAATGCTGCTTCCTGAAAGTTTCAAACTGAAAGGAGGATTCAACGTATTTCTAGCCCCCGCGGGCTGTTTTGTGCAACAAGTTTTTGGAAATGGCATTGCCAAGTGGACTCGAGTTTTGAGTAAAATGCCAGCACCCATAGATGGACTTTTATCGAAAAGTTTCTGAGTCATTCCATCTGGCAGAACCTACCAGGGCTACTGGTACCATCTCTTACCGCAAAACAGATCAGTTTGTTGTACTAGTTACCTCCAAATTTTTAATTTCAACACCAGACCTCGATAAAATTTTATACTGTCTGCGAACACGAATAATTTCTTAAACTTTCTACAAAAATCTGCAGTACTTCTCGAGAGCCTTATACCACTGCCAACAGCAAAAAAAGAAAGCAAAATTATAAATGAGTATGGTACCACTATGAAATCAGGATGTTCATGGCTGCCACACTTCCGTCTGGGGGACGGAATTCCGTCTTTTGTAAAATTTCATATCATTTGGGACTTTGTTTTGTGGAAAAAAAATAGCTTCAAAAATATGTTATTCAAATTTCAAAAAAAAAAAAAAAAAAAAGAAAAAGAAAAAAAAAAGAGGGAAGCAACTGTTTAATATTTTCCGGTAGCACCTTGAAGGCTATATTAATGAAATAAATAACTTTAATCATTCGTCATATTAATACAGGAAGTTGTATTGAAGCTATTTATTCCAGTGTATGTTGTAGCCAAGAATTTTTTACCTGAAATAATTTTTATTACCTAGAATCTTTTAATATGAACGTTAAAGTGTGATGTTCTTTTCATCAATAGCAAATAAAGTAACTTTTTTTAGTTTTATGCCTTGACTATGTGGAGTTTTGTCCTAAAAATCTTTTCCCAAGAACTAATCTGAAAGTTTAGATTTACTTAATTTATCAATTTGGTTTTTACCATAAGTTAATAGCAACATAAAAAGTAAGCAATATATTTGTTTGTGAAACATCTCACATATTACGTGCTTGCTAACATATTTGTATAACGAATTGTATAAGGAAATGACGCCACGTGATTTTCAGTCCTGATCATATTTTAGAGTGGCACCCATGAGGATGTTTTCTCAATTATATTTTATCCCTCTTCAGTACTTCAGTTCCTCAAAATGGGAGTCTAACTTTCCTCTTGCTAAAAAAGTGTGATAACCTCTTCAGTCCCAGTTGAAGGTACACATGTACCTTCTAAGTTTTTATTTATATCTGGTTTCAAAGCAAATTATAACGAAAAAAACTATGCATTATAAAATCTTAAGATTGTGGCATCAATCCCATTTTTTTAGGTATTATTCAGACTTAACAAAGGTTTAAAAATTTGAAATTCAAATGGTTGAAAAAATCAGGACTGAAGAGGATAATACAGAAAGTTATTTCAAAATTGTCTGCAAACTTTGAACATTTTATGCGTACAGTGTTTGTCTCGGGCACGTCATTTAGGGGGATCCCTCCCCCCTCCCGGCTTTGAGAAATCAATGTATTTTCATATAAGTGGGCATTCGTTTTTGTTGTTTCCCGATGAAATTGCATTGTCACACTTTGAACCCCCCCCCCCCCAATGGAAAATTTGAAATGGCGTACCTGGTTTGTCTATATTATTTGTGGGTCTATTCAACACTTAGCTCGTAGGCGATTCAAATGGACCACGGAATTTCAGCTCGCCAAACCGGTTTCGGGGTCAAGTTCGGGAAATGCCGAGACCACGTAACATTCATTAAATAAAGAGTTTGTATATTGTATTTGTTGTACAGATAAAATATTTCACATTCCTTATGTACTTTTTTTTAAAAATCATTTGTACAATGGCAGGTCCCCCACGAGTGCAGGTTGCTTGCGGGGGGGCAAACGTAATTCCAAACTTGTACATTCGATGGCCTCGAATGTCGCGGCTTTGCTCGAAAGATGCAAACTGTATTTTGAAGAGTTTTTATTAAAGTTTTAAACTCATGTCTCGTTTGCTTGTCTTTATTCGTCTAGTCTTGCTCTTTACTGTATTGCTGTGAAGTGAAGGAGGGGTGAATTTTACTCTTGATTTCTACCTACATTTCCGTTTAAAATGGAAATAAATGTTTTAACCCCTTCCAGGCTCATTTTATTTCAGGATTGCGGATCAAAAAATGTCAATTTTTTATGCTTATTTTCATACATACATATCTTTTTAAACATAATACCATCATTCGCATGCAACATTTCCTAAAAATAAATGTAAAAATATCTATTTAAATAAATGAGTAATAAATGAGTATTTACTTGTAAAGTTGGCTTTCTGTATGGCAGAAATCATTATACCACGGAGTAGAAAGAGAAATGTTCTACAGATGCGCTTGTTTGAAAGTGGCAACGAATTCTCACCGCCGCCAGGGGAAAAGCTCCCTACTTCCTACGGGAGTCAATGTAAATGATACTGAATCTGTCATCTTTTAAAATGCTGCTATGGGAAAGAAAAATTTTTTTTTTCAACTGGATTTTGGTGTAAACCATCGATTAACATTATGAACTAAATATAACTTTGATCCCACTGAAATTTTGCCGTATTTTTTAAGAAAGATGTTTAATCGACCGCATCTAGCTACTTGCCAAATTTGACATATATGCGACTGTATGTGACATTTTCTTTGCATTGTACGATATAATTTTTGCTGAGAATCAGTTCTCTAAATTGTTGATAAATTAAGCATGAGGCAAAAAATTAATTTTGTCAGTATTTAATTTTGTTATTAATTAAATATATTTAGTAGATAAAATAATTATTAGTTTAAATATATTTATTAAATATATTTAGTTCATAATGTTAATCGATGGTTTGAGCAAAATTCCAATTTAAATAGAAATATTCTTGCCAACAGCAGTCTTTAAAAAATGAGATTCTGTCAGATTTGGCAAGTTGGTAAGTGCATTCGATTAAACCTATTTCTCAAAGAATACGGCACCTATTTTCGTGGGAGGAAAATCATATTTAATTCATAATGTCAATAGAAGATTTGCACCAAAATCCAGTTGAAAAAAATTTTTTTTCTTTCCCATATCAGCATTTAAAAAGATGACAGATTCAGTATCATTTACATTGACTCCCGTAGGAAGTAGGGAGCTTTTCCCCTGGTGGCGGTGAGAATTCGTTGCCACTTTTAGATAGCAGAGATTTAGCTCCTCCCCTTTAACCTCCTTGCATTATACTTTGGAGTTGGCCTACTCTTATCTTAAATCTACAGCTCAAAACACTGTATAGTTATGTTATCTAGTAGCAACAATAGTAAATAAAAGCATCCGAAACCATAAAAGGGACAGGTGAAATAATTTGGGAAAGACTGGTTGTGCAGTGTCTATTTTCACAGTGCCCGAGCTACACTCGGGATGAGCCAGAATGGAACATTTCGCTTGCCCGAGTCCAGCTCGGGAAAAGCCGGGAAGGGGTTAACAATACGTGTTTAAAAGGACTTCATGCATCTTTTGAATGATTTTCAACTATTCCCTATTTTACGAGAGGCAAGCGAAGTAATGGCGATGCCGAGCCCCAGTACGTGCACTTTTCATCAAAGCCGAATTATGGTCACCAGATGACCCTTCTCAACAAAGTTTACCTAAATTCAAAGTTTTACGGACAGTTGTGGATGAGAAATGATTTTTTTTTTAAATTTGAATTAAGTGTATGGAGACGTAAAGCTTTGGAGAGAAACATCTCTGTTTGCGTTTGACTGCAGACGCTACTTTTGTGCAGAACACCAGCCAGCCTGGTGCTGGATTTATTGGTAAGAGTCCTAAGCCCCTCTCCTCTGCAATCTTTATTATTAGTTGACTGACGACCTACCTATAAAGATGAAAGTGTGAATAAAATAAAGCGACCTTAGAATCGGCTCATAATTTTAAAGTTTTTAAGTGACTAATCTCGAAACAATCACCATCCATATCTCACCGACAACGCAGAAGATGCAAGGTTCCCACGGGTCTTAAAAATCCTTGAATTTCATTTTGGCAGTGATGGAAAAGTACTTGATTGTTTTGCCTAGTTCTCGAAAATAAATGGAAAACCCTCTTCCATCTTGCTAAATTTTATGCATTGCTTAAAAAATGATTGCATTTTGTGCCCCTCTTAAAAGAAATTCCGAAAAAGTGGCATCTGAATCCGATACACGCGGAGGCGTAGAACTTTAAAAAGCAATTTCTCAGTTTGACTGCAGAAAATACTTTTGCACAACGGTGAACCGATTGAAAACATTTTTTTAAAAATCATGTGCCCGCCTGCGACATCTCTGCAGGGGTATTTGTGGTCCGGTACGTTGCCAAACATTTGCGGCTGCCCTTTCGAAAACTATTTCGGTTTATGATAGCTGATTGCGATTATGCTAGCTGAAAGAAAAAAGAAACATTACTCACTCTTGCTCAAAATAAACCTTTAATATTTTTCACTTCTGTTTTCATCTGTCGACGATCTGCCAAATATCCGGTGCGGCAGCCTGGTACGAAACATTTAGATATCCCCACTTATAAATTAAGAAAAATTGCATGCAAAATAGGAATGACGAAATTTATACTCTTTTGTATTATGATTTAAGGCTTTTCGACTACCGCCACAATCATAAAAATCACTTAAAAAATACGGCACCCATTTGCATGGTATTGAAATCATATTCAATTCACAATGTCAATCTCAGATTTACATCAAAATCCAGTTAAAAGAAAGATTTTCTTTCCCATAGCAGCATTTGAAAAAATGACAAATTCGGCATCGTCGACGTTTATTTGCAAACAAAGTCGAGCGGAAGAGTGTCCTCTGGAAACCGCTGCCAGCTAAATCTTTGCAACCTAAAAGACCACTTTTAGGTTGCAAAGATTTAGCTCCTCCCCTATAACAGTGAATTATATGTATTTAACCTCGTTTTTGTTTATTGATGCTGCCGAATTAGGTAAATAATTTTGTTGCATGTCAAAAGTGCGGCTTAGCATGCACTAAAAAAAATGTTCATTTTTATTTTTATTTTGAATTAATGAAATAGTCCAAAACTGCTACGATTTTTCGAAATGATGGAATGCCTAATTTTAGTATTTTGGAGCATTTAAAACCAAAATCATTTTTGTTTAGTGCACAAATATGTTTGCTGCCCCCCCCCCCCCCAGAAAAAAAAAGTCTTCAAGTCTGATAAATCTTTTGAGGGGGGGGGGGAGAGTGATAGGTTAAGTTTCTTAGTAGCTTCAGAAAATTTTATTGAAGTCCACTAGCACCCCTGCACTAGGGCCGTGGTGGCCCGATCGGTAAGGCATCGGACTCGTGTCCGGAGGGACCCGGGTTCGATCCCAGCCGATCAAAGATCCACCGTCTTGATTAATGGTGGCTGGGAGGCGTTAAAAATGTCGTGGCCACAAAGTCCTCCACGTGAAACGATACCTCTGGGGGTGCTGGGCCTAGGGTTTGCTCGACCCTAGGTTCTGGTTCAAAATTAATAACCAGGGCCCAATCCAGGATTTTTATCTTACTACCTACTTTTGTGAATATATTTAATCGTCATCCTATTTTTGTGAATATACTTCTTGTTCGCTATTTTTTCACAGCACATTTTAAGTTATTGAATTTTTGACAAAAAACTCATGTCATTGTTACATTTATAATCATATTATTAAATAATACAAAAAGAACTTACATTGTCAAAAAAAATTATGAATTACTAACACCATAAAAAAAGACAAATACTCAAAAAAAAAAAGTAATAACATGCCTGAGTAATTGTGAAGACTATTTTTCTTCCTTTCATAACAGTAAACAACCTTAAATTCCACTTATCAATAAAAATAAAATAAGTGTTCCAGTTTATTCTTGAATTTTCCTTTTATTTACATACCGTATTTTCAGGTAGATACCTGTTTAAAAGCTGAATTTTAACTCCTGCAGCTTATACGATGTGAAAGTTTTTTTTTTTTTTTTCCAAAGTCCAGTTTGTGTTTAGTTATTGCTTAAAAACAAAACAAATTAGAGTCTGACATCGAAAACCAAACCATAACTGCAACGCCCTTGAAAAGATCTATTTTGAAAAGGGTGATAGCATTTCTGCTTATTCAGATGTTATTTTATTCTCCAAATCATCCGATAAGGAAGTGGAATAAATTAAGAAAAAAAAAACATCAACCATAACTAACGTGTCTAATGAACAAATCCAAACGAAAAACAAATAATAATTTAAAAAATGCCCGCCCGCAAGACCTTGCCCTGAGGATGGGAAGTAGGGTTGCAGTAGAAATCAAGCGGAGTAGAACAGGGTTACTATAAGTTGCAGTTATCGCCAAAATGTTGCAAAGTTTTATTTATCTATGATATAAAAACACTGTTTTCAAATCAATGTTACTAATTCTTTGTCATTGTTTTTGAACGATGTCAATACCAATAGTTTTTGTGAAGTTACCGTTTTTGTTATTTTATTTTTGTGAAGGTACCGTTTTTAGTATTTTATTTTTGTGAAGGTACCGATAAACGGTAGCAAAATCGGCCTGCATTGGGCCCTGATAACAGAGCGCTCTTCAGGGCCCTATCCCGGTTAAACCACGAAGCTGTGGTAGGTACGGGGGACCCTGGAGGTGTGAAGTGAAGCACCCCTGCACTTGGTTGTAGCCTTTTCACTTCTCTCTTTCCATAATGCATGAAGCCAATGTAAAGGAACACACAATGGATTCAGAATGCAGACTGACAATTGGAGCTGTGTCAAGGTTATTTTATTTGAACTTGTGACAAACATGAATAAATACATAAGCGAGAGGGCATTGCTTTACAATGCCACCTTAACATCCTGTACATTATAATATACAATATGTACAATATGTATTTCAAAAAATGGTACACCATCTGTTCATTTGCGCCAAATCAATAACTACTTCAGAACAATTGGCGATCCAAGCATTGTATTTTTATTGAAAAATCCGGCCACTCTAATCTTAAAGGTACTTGAGTAAGAAAGAGGAAATAAGAATTTTTAAAGAAATTTCATACAGGGTTGCTTTTTGTCGATGCTTTTGATTTTTTTCAAGACCAAACTAGATTCAAAAATTAAGTGTATAGGAAAACAACAGAAATTCGCATTAACATGTCTTGACAACGTGCTTCATAAAATATGAAGAAAAATGTAAGAGGACACATGTTATCAAATCAAAAAATTTTGTTCATTAAAAGTACTCGAAGACTTACTTTAGAACCGTGGTTACGGAAGTTTGGTTATTGTATTCTGTTCCGAGCAAAAAGATGCTTCAAAAACAAAAATGTTTTCATCTTCTCATATCACAGAATTGAAGTCTCACAGTTCAATAAAGCAAAGGAATGCTTTTACTGCTTAAAAATCAGCACTCAAAAAGCCAATAAGCCTCCAGGTTATGGCTTTTATTGGGCTGAGGTTAGGTACCACCACTGGGGCCTATAGAAAAAATCGAAACTTCCCGTATCGTTCGGCGGTGGTGCGGAAAAGTCGTGGACTGCCATCACTGAAATGCGTGAGAAATCTGAAGGTTTACATCTTCTGTTGCCTCGAGGGGCAGAAAATTGGATAAAAAATGAGTAAATTACAAAAAAATAATACCAAACAATGTCCCTCATTTTGGGGTAGTGCTTCAAAATTGCCTCATTGAAACAACTTTAAACACACAAAAAAAAATTAAAAAACTAGGTTAATATCTTCTGCTGCTTCATCAGTATCTCATTTTGGAAATGTTGACGTATTTTGGTAGTTAACTGTTAGCACAATGCAAAATTTCAATTAAATCACACGTCATATTTTAATGTAAAAGAATGGACATTATATATCACCTTTCAAACATACAAATACCAAAACATGACTGCTTGTAATAAATTTTGGTCTCGAATGTGTTCTCTGGATTCCGGCGTCATCGACCTCCGTTCCGAGACCGTCTCGAGCGACTCATTTCGTAATCCACTCGACTGCTCGCGTGTGGGAAGGAGATTTTAACGAGTCCCGCGTCTTCTCGAGAATCGGAGAGGCGATGTCCCGGAACTGTGCAAGTGTTCCATTGCACATGGGCTCACATTCCGTGCAATGTCTCCGGTGCGCCATTCAATGCGCCCGCGTTTACCACAATACCGTCCCGCCGAAGTCACATGATGTACCGGTCACTTCTATTTGTTTCTAGGGAGGAGCATAGGGCCAAACCCAGTGTGCTTCGATTGTGAATGAGCAGTCCAGAGTTACACAGAAAAGTACCGAAACGCGTCGACGTTTCCAAAATGAGCTGCCGATGAGGCGGCAGAAGATATAAACCTGTCATTCTCATTTTTTGCGTGCTTCAAGTTGCTCACATGAAGCAACTTGAAAGAGTGACCCCACAATGTCACACTATTTGGTATTACAACTATTAAAATCTGCCCGCGTCTGTCTGTCTGTCTGAAGCTTGAACTCATCAAAAACCGTGGAGAGTAGAGAATCAAACATAGTACCATTCGATGTGAAATTTTCTAAGGAAGACAATAAGACTAACCGTGTAATTTTACGACGTCAATTAGCTGAGATATTAATTAAAACGTTAATTAAATTTTTGAACCATTAAAAAATCCAAGACTTTTATTTCTTTCCGTTGCCATTTTGAATTATAACATTAATTAAATTATTGAACTATTTAAGATTCCAAGACATTTATTTCTTACCGTTGCCATTTTGAATACGTGTTACAACAAAGTTCTAACAATTGTTTTTATTCTAATGAATGACTTATATTTTTTCTCTGGTACCATTTTGAAAATGTGTTTTTAAATAAAATTGCAATTGCTGTTTTTAGAAGGGACGTTTTTTGGCTGCGATCCAAATATTAAAACAACTTTTTCGTTTAGAATTTTGCAATTCATTTTACGGGAAGAAAGCGGTTCGGAAATAATCGTTTTTGGTAAGGAATTTTATTTGTCATTTAGGGAAAGCGTCAAGTATGTGCCATTTGACATCAGTTTTTATTTCTGAGGAAGCATGTGCAAATAATTTGATCAACTTTTTGATGCAGAAAAGTTTTTCAGCGAGCCGCTTCAGCGGGGCCCAGTTTTTTGAAACTGTCCTCGTTAAAACTTTTTGTACTTTAAAGGCGCCAAGTAGTTTTTTAAACTTTCCTTTTAAAGCCCGTGCAACGCCGGGCCCCGCAGCTAGTTGTTTATTATTTTTCGTCCCATTTTCGGAATCTCCCGCCCCTCGAGGCGACGGAAGATATCCGCCCGGAACTCACGAGACTCCTCACGCATTTCAGAGACGGCATCCCACCACCCGTTTCTCCGCACGACCGCCGAACGATCCCTGAAACGTACAGAAAATAACAACATTACGAATGCGCAAATGAGCAGGGATAATGCAGACACGTGTTTCGGCGTTACAAGGAACGCCTTTATCATTTGTGCATTCGTAACGTTGTTATTTTCTGTACATCTTTAGCACAAAGGTATTTGTAAAGTTGATCCGTGAAATGTTCGAAAAAATCCCGTCGTCGGAAACCGATCGCGAGGCGGAGGGCCCCCGAGAGGGGGGCTCAGGGGCGGGCGCACTCCTCCTCGTCGGTGCTCCCGTCCTGCAGGGGGGCGGGCGAGCAGGAGGCCTCCGAGCACTTGTTGTGGGCGTCCTCGTTGGTGATGAAGCTGATGAGGTCCATGCGGGTCACCACCCCGATCACGATCTGCTTCGTCTCGATGCGCTCCTTGTCCACGACTGCAAGGGAATCGGGCACTATTAAGCTTAATTGAACATTTTATTGCATGAGATGAGTGGACAATACACAGATGCAAAAAGCACGCGACAGATACAACACAAATTCCAAAAGGTGATATCACACAAGTGATGCCAAACGATTTCACAAAAAACATCTAACATAGTGTTGCCACACAACATAACTTCGGAATTATATTCAACAAGCACAGCGTAAAATAAGAACAACCGGCAGTTATCACACACGACATTTATCGGGAACGAACGTCGGCGAACTCACGCCGCTACGTTGCAGTCACGACAACCGAAGGCACGGTCGGATCCCTTCACATAGCTTAACCTTTAGGAGCCGGGCGGTACACATGCTGTACCGTAACTCTTTCTTTTAGAGGACGGGGTTGAGATTTTCACTCGAACCCTTTGGAGCCGGGGATTTTTCCGAGGTTTCACACGTCTGGTACGACAGTTTATACCTTCTCTTTTCAATGGAAAAGAAATCTGTGGTTCAACTGTCGTACTACGTGGATCGAGAGAAAAATTTCTAAAAAACAGCCCGGATCCAAAAGGTTAAATAGAACTCCCAGCAGGTTACCGTTTCGATTGTACATACGACAAAGCGAGGGGGGTCGAGTGCCGGGAGGAGGCTCTTCGGAGTGTCGAGCCTCCGCCGTGTCGGATTCGGACGATACTTTTTAGGAAATGTTTTTTGTTCTCAAATGACCACAAAACATTGTGTATGGGCAAAATACGTCACAAAGAACCACCCGGTGGGGATGACTCCATTTTGTTAAAAATGCAGACACGACTCTCGTTGCTCGGCACGGCAGTGTTATGATTTAACATAACGGATGAAAAGTAACATAATGGTATATTTGTAATCTTTGGAGCAAGGCAATATTTATTTGTTAACAGTAACCTTTTAAAACTCATGATAATTAACTGTTAACTCTACTATAAAAACCAAAAAATATTTCTTTTTCAACAAAATTGTCGGTTTTATTTATTTTTTTTTCCTCACGCAAGAAGGAATTCAGTTGCATAACTTAAATGAATCCCCAACAATGTGCTCACTTTCATAGAAATAATACCTCCATTTTGAAGCTGTATTTCAGGGCGAGGACTCAGTCACCTTTTTCACTTTTTGTCACCTTTTTAAACCTTTCTTGAAATGTGTTTTAGAAAAGTCTAGTTTTAATAAATAAAATTTTTGAGCAGTATGAATATTCTTTTCCTAACCTGAACATAAATAGAATTTAAGGGGAAAAAAAAGCAAAAATCTCATTCAACCATCAAAAAATAGTATTTCAACTGTAGCTCATTCACAAAACAAAGCCTTTAGAAGCCCCCGTTTAAAAATTGCGAAAAGAAACAAAAAACAGGTCCACCTGTTCCAAGGATACTTGGCAGTTCTTTTTTTCTTTTTGTTCTTGAAACGAAATTCGGTTGATGATTTGCATAGAGATGGGACTTTCACTCATTCTCTATTGTCAATACTTTTTAGTGAACATTTATGCTTTGTATTTACAGAGAAACAAGAAAGAGAATGCCGATGATTTTGCAATGAGCTAAAAATTAAAAGATGAAAAGAATAAAATATGTTCATTGAATAATCGTCATTATCTTCACTTCATAATTTCAGGTGTTAAAATAATTGATTTTAAAGAAAAATCTTTGAACATAACTAGGGGTTATTGTGTTCTGGTATTTTACCGGATTTCCGATATTTTCACGATCGATTCTGGTATTTTCATGTTTGAAAATACCGGAAGTATAATATTTTTAAGTATGTAGAGTTTCGGTTTCTGAGTTCATCTACGTCGGCGTTTTTTCTGTAAAAACGCGAGTTTTCACAAAAAACCCCGTTTTTTTGTGCCTTCATTGAAAGTTTGAGAAGCTTTTATTGCGCCATTTTCTTTATGATTACTTTCATTGTTACTTAACAATTGAATTTCATATTTATTCACATCAGCGCGAGTTTAAATTTTATGGTATTTGGCAACGTTAAATTGTTATTGTTTTTTGAAATGTAAAAGCTAGGCTTCACTAGATAAGTGCCTTATACAGGCTGTTTCATTTATTCAAAAGCCATGGGATAAAAGCAGTGGTTATTGTCCACCGACATCTATTGAATTTTATGGTAACTTACACGATATAAAAATCGGATTGTTTCACTTTTCAAGTACGATTTCAAAATTGAGTATAAAAGTGTTACAGTTAGTTTTCAAATTCTTTTTTTCCTCCTCAAGAGTGTTTAGTAAGATATTTCAAGTAAAAAAGCAATAAATACGAAACTCAATTTTCTTAAAATATTAAGTTTCGGAACAAAATTACATCTAATATCTTTAAACTAACAATTCCTGTATATATATATTTCGGATCTCGAGAAAGGCTCTAACGATTTTGATAAAATTTTGTATTTGGATAAAGTTTTGGTTTTTGAGTTCATCTACATCGGCGTTATTTCTGTAAAAACGCCAGTTTTCACAAAAAACCCCGTTTTTTGTGCCTTCATTGAAAGTTTGACGAGCTTTCTTTCGCCATTTTCTTTATGATTACTCTTATTGTTACTGTTTCATAGCAACCACGTTTTATTATAACAATGGATTTCATATTTAATCACATCAGCGTAAATTTAAATTTTTATGGTATTTGGCAAACGAGTTTTGGCAACACGTTGGAATTGTTATTGTTTTTGAAATTTAAAAGATATCGATCAAAATTAATTTAGAATTGGGTGTGGGCCGCGGTCGTCCGATAATTAAGTCGTCGGACTCGTAACCGGAGGGTCCCGGGCCGATCAAAGATCCACCGTCTTCATTAATGGTGGCTGGGGGACGTTAAAAATGTTCGTGGTCATAAAATCCTCCAAGTGAAACGATACCTCTGGGGGGGGGGGGGGATGCTGACCAAGGGTTTGCTAGGCCCTTGGGATTGGTTCAAAAATGAACAGAGCGCTCTTTAGGGCCCAATCCCGGTTAAACCACGAGTTGTGGTATGTACGGGGGGAACCTTGGAGTGTGAAGTGAAATGAAAGTCAAAACCAACTGGAACCAAATGCGTACTGGAGAACAGGGACTCTGCATTAAGTTTTATGAAACCCTCCCGCACCTTTGGCGCCAAATGAAATGAAATCGAGTTTGATTTTACGGTGAGCATGGATTAAATAAGGTTGTGTTTTTTAAAACAAATTACGGCTGTTTTAAATGCGTAATTCCAACCAAAGGCTTAAAAATGCTTTTCAAGTTTATGTACTTTTATCTTCTCACCTCCGGAATTTTTTTGCTTTTTCGAATTTTCGATGATTATACCGATCATTATTAATAATATTCATCGAATAGAAATGTTAAGCTGCCATTCTAATTGTTTTTTGCTTTAATAAATTATTTTATTTGCATTTTTTATTTTTATTTTGATGCCTTCATTTTAAAAAATACAATCGATTTGCATCTGATATGAGAATCGAATTTTTCTCATTTTTTATGCTTATTACCCTTAGGAGACAAATAAATGCAACATATTAAAATTAAAAAATCATAAATTTAAAATTTTCGAGCGAAATTCTGCCTTTTTTATGAAAATCAAAATGTCTAAGTTTAAATTTTAAGATTTGATAAAATTTTGTTTTGCTTCAATTATGTCGATAGTAAAAATAATATGTTTATCGTAGAGCTTTTAATTGTAAATCTGAAGTAAGTATGTTTGAATTCTTTTATATGCTACTTTCATACTTTTGATGCCTTAATTTTGAAATTAGCATTTCCTTGCTTCCGCTGTAAGATTCACACTTCGCAATTTTGATGCTTGCTATTCCTTGTTGAAAGGCAAACAAATGAAATTTTCAAAAATTTCTCTTTAAAATATTTTTTTGGAGATAATTTGTTCAGCACCAGCTCAAAAGTAACTTTATTACTCCTGTTAAAATGTTAATCAAATGCATGTACAATATTTGCACTAAAAACTAATTGAAATTATTCAAATACATGAAATGTAAATTTAATTATTACATATGTATAGTCATAAAATTAGGTGAGCTAAAAAAATAGGGCCTTGGTTTAACCCCCCCCCCCCCAACACATTTTCTCTTTAAAACTTTCAGGTATTTTTTTTATGAATTCACAATCACCCCTGATCATTACATAGAGTTTACCCTGAAAGTTTTTTGGAAATATGTCCTAAAATGATTTATTTTGTTACCTCCAGCCCTATCATGTTTTGAATTTAAGTCTTTAAAAATAGTATGTAGGCTATTTTGGTAAAAGTCAGAAAAAATGATAATCGTTTTCTGTTTTTTTATTTCTTTACAAATTACTTTTAGTCACCTTTTAGTTATTTTTTGTCACCTTTTAGTCACCTTTGTTTTAAAATTTGTTACCTTTCTCACCTTTTTCAAAGACCATCAGCAGTCCTCGCCCTGGTATTTTAATTCCTTTGTCTTCAAAATATTTTTTTAACTTAAGTATATTTCGTAAAACGATTTTCGCATTCAGGTCGGCACAAAAATTTATATGAAGGAAACTTTGAAAAGTGCTCCAATTTTACAAAGATCTGAGACATTATGTCTACTATTTAATTGAAGAAGCTCGAGAGTGCCTTTTGATTTCTTAACTTTATATTAAACTAGCAGTACCCGCACGGCGATGCCCGTGCAATAAATGTAAAGGAAGTTAACTAAATAAAGTTTAATTCACTCTAACCCCCTGAAGTAAAATGATTATATTTGATTCAAATGTGCGCCCCAACCTTTTGAATTCCACTAAAAGTCAGATTAAAGTTTAAATCAATTCGCCCAATAAACTAAAAAGACATCAAGTTAAGTAATAGGAGATATTAATTACTCAAGTTTAGTCAATTTTCAAGGCTTAACTCTATACGCAAATTTAAACCATTGAAGAAAGAGCAGTTTGTCTGGAAAATGGACCTAGTTTTGCGAATAGAGTTAAGCCTTGAAAATTTACTAAATTCAAGTAGTTAATATCTCCTGCTCTAATTAACGGAGAGAAATGTGCTAAAACTTTTGTTTTTCAGAGAAAAAAATCCTTTCCAGCTATATATAATGTTGGGGGGTGGGGGAAGTTCCTCCCCTCAGTTATGCGGGATACACCAAAAATGAGACTAATTAATTAATTTAAAAGTAACTAATTTGAAATTAGAATTCGGCCTTCGAAGTGCATTTCACGGGGATACACTCAAATTTTGTACCAAGATTCAGGTCTGTAAGTACTGTGCGGGCTTCTGGCTATCGGTTACAAACATACATACAAACAAACAAATAGAGCCCGTCATCTTTATATATATACAGGCTACAGGACCAGGACTGCTGATGCTCTTGGAAAAAGGTGACAAATTTTAAAACCAAGGTGACAAAAAAGTAACTAAAAGGTGACCAAAAGCAATTTGTTAAGAAATCAAAAAGCAGAAAACGATTATCCTTTTTTCTGACTTTTACCAAAATAGCCTCCATACTATTTTTAAAGAGGTAGATTCCGAACATGAATATGATAGAGCTGCTGAAGTAACAAAACAAACCATTTTAGAACATATTTTCAAAAAACGTTCAGTGTAAACTCTAAGTTATGTCCAAAGACTTTTCTTTGAGATCAATTAAATGAACACCTGAAATTATGATGTAAAGATAACGACGATGTATTTAATGAACATATTTTAATTTTTTCGTATTTTGAATAGCTCATTGCAAAATCAACGGCATTCTTTTTCTTCTTTCTCTAAATACTTAGCATAAATGTTCACTAAAATGTATTGACACATGTCCAGTACTGTACAATACTGAGGAGAGAAAAACTTTATATCATATTTTAATTCTTGTGAGCACAGTGCTGTGGAAATGTTTTTTTTTTTTTTTTTTTAACTTTAAACAAATTCTTACGTACATCAGCAAAATTACATGTTAAACTTATAAAAAAATTCTTTCCAATGCCTTACTAATTCATTTTTGCAGTGAGCGGCATAAAAAGTAATTTGAAATGAAGTTATTAAAAAATCATAATTAATGTTGCTACAAAAAAAATATATATATATAAAATATTCACAGGATTCAGAAAAATTTAAACCTTAAGCATGACACGCAATAATACAATTTTAAAAATTCAACTCAAACATTACAGAATTTTAAAATTCATTAAAAAAATTTTAATTTACAAAATTTTCTGCAGAGCGAAATATATTAGTTAAAGAAATTTCCAGCAAAAAATATTCATTTATTTCATTAAAAAGCAGTTTCCAATGTTGGCGGTTTATTTCTGAATTTCTACTAGTTAGTGGGAGGCAAAGCAACGGTTCGTCAATTCATATGCCACAGTAAGCCATCATTAACCAAAGATTTTATTGAAATTTTGAAACTACATTTTTTTTGTAAACTGAGGGAGTTATAAAGAATAATAATGAAAATAGTATGAAGATTTGTAATGTGGAAGGGGAACACCCATTAGAAGTCAAGAGATTGAAAAAACTGGTGCCCTTAAAACTTATAGTGAACGTATTTGATATTCAGTGCTATCAGAAACTGAAATATATTATTCAGGATCATCAGTGAATATTAAATAATAAAATTATCTTAGCAGGAGCCAAAAAATTGTGCATTTCAAATATAACGTTTACAAACAAGTCTTACTTTATGAAACACAATAAGAATCTCCAAAGTTTGAATATAGCAACTTGAAACTTTTAAACAGGTGCTTCTAAAAGGCTTTGTTTTGTGGATGAGCCACGGTTGAAACACTTTTTTTCAATGGTTGAATGACACATTTTTGCTTTTTTTATATTTTTTTAATTCGATTTATTTTCAGGTAAGGAAAAGGATATTACATACTTTAAAAAAAAAAAATTATCAAAAATAGATTTTTCTAAAACACATTTCAAAAAAGGTTTAAAAAGGTGACCGAGTCCTCGCTCTGTATATAGATGACACTTTTAATGCCATTTCACAGTTTGTATCGTTCAATGGCAGGATTATTTTAGTCTTAAAAACTTTTTTCTTCTTTTCGTGTGTGTGTGTGACGAACTTATTTATTTTTAGCGAAATTTTTATTTTACGTTTCAATGGAACTTTTGACACAACTGTAGTGCCAAAATTTTTGAAAACTCTCAACGAACACAGCAATTTTGCGCTCGAAATTTAACATAATTCACCGATTTAACCGTGATTTCAATGTAAAATTGGTCGCCAAATTTAATTTATTAACATAGGGAACCGATTGTGTCAGCCTCAACCATTCTTCCATGATTTTAATGTGAACATTGAAAGGCAAGAAATATAATGTCCTTCGCACCATCTCTTTGAAGTAATTACAATCTAACAGTGATCCTCAAACAAGCAAGATTTCACTGGTTGGGAGGTTTGGTAATTTTCTCGATTGTTGCCAAACTTTACGACGCCAAATACGAAGGGTAACTGAATAGCGGTGTTACCGAAAATGTCAGAATGGAACTATTATTGCTAAAAATTTAGTGATGGCGGCATTAAATACATGTTTTAAACATGCAATAAAATACTCTTTAGACTGCAAACAACTAATGTTCCTTTCCAGAGCGTTTTCTTTTTCTTTGATTTGGAGAAAGTAGTTTTTCACAAGCTGGGAAGTTTGGTAAATTTCTCAATTGTGGCCACACTTTACGACGCCAAATACGAAGAGTAACTGAATAGCTATCACTATTTTTTTAACAATAATAGTTCCATTCTGACATTTTCGCTAACACCGAATTTTGAGTAGGTCAACTGAATAAATTTAAATTCACTCCAACTCCCTCTGAAGAGAAATTATATCCTTTAGTTCAAATGTGCTTCACAACCTTTTAAATTCCACTTTAAGTCATGTTAAAGTTTAAATCAATTCGCCAAATATATATAAAAGACTGAAAGTTAAATAAGTAACAGGAGATATTAATTAATCAAATTGAATAAATTTTCAAGGCTATAAGCTAATTTAAACCACAAAGTAACTTCAGGGACAAAAGAGCAGCTGATCTGGAAAATGGACCTAGTGTTTCAGTTTTGCGTGCATAGTTAAGCCTTGAAAATTGACTAAATTTGATTAATTAATATATCCTGTTCTAATTAACGGAGAGAAACATGCTAAAACTTTTCTTTTTCAGAAAAAAACCCCTTTCCAGCGATATATAATGTTTTGGGGTGGGGGAAGTTTTTCCCCCCTCAATTATGGCAGATACACCAAAAATTAGACTAATTAATCAATTTAAAAATAACTAATTCGAAACTTAAAATTTGCCTTTTGAGGTGCATCACACGAGGATACGTTAGATTTTTTGGGCCAAGTTTCAGGTCTGTGAGTGCTTCTGGCCAGCGGTTACAAACGTACAAACAAACAAACGAACACTGTCATCTTTATATATATATATACAGAGGACAGAAACAGCAGTTTCTTTGTATTTCATGTAAAACTCCAGGAATTCAGAGAGCCAGATAAACAACTGAATGGAATTCAATTTTTAAAAATGTGCAGGGATAATGTTGAATTTAAGGGGGGGGGGAGAAATCTCGCGGATAAAAGTTATATCTCAAGAAATATACTTCGATAAATGGATGAAATATTTATTTTCCTACTTTTCATGCTCTCAAGAAAGCTTCCTTCCTTAATCTCAGTTTAGATTTTCTCAGAATTTGTAATGCGCTCTAGTTTGAGTATGTTGATAGTACTTTCGTTGATGTATTTAAAGTAGTGCGCAAAAAGCGTCACCTTTTAATAAGCCATGCACACTATAGGGTCATTCCATGTCAAGTGTACGAGGCGTCCCCACTCGACCCCTCCGATTTTGATGAAAATTTTTTTTGGATGCACATATAAGACTTGCATGAAGCCATACCAAATTATAGCTCCATAAGCCCTATAGTTCAGCCCAATATAAATTATTTTGTAAAGGCCTCTTTTTCGTGTCTTGAAAAAAAATGACCAAATCGTCAAGTTTGTGCTTTTATTGCTTGCGACCAAAGACAATTATATGGCTCAAACTTGGTGATTCTGAACACTGTTTAGGGTAGAAGAGCCTACTTGTGTAACAAAAGCTCAATACACTGTAGATTTTTTGCAATTTGCTTCCAAAGTTGGTAAAAAATCTTATTTTGGCAAATTTTGACCACACGTTATCAGCTTGTATCTGCTGAGACAATGACTTTCTGAAGCTAATTCTTTCCTCGTTCGTAGCCTGACAGTATGTCCGAAAGATGTGCAAGTGGCATCTTGATAGCTCCAATACTTGCTGAATTATGCGAATTGAAATTCCAGTCAAACAAATTTTTTCTTAATTTTGTCTCAATTTCAAAGGGCAATATCTCAAAAGGGTCATCTTGAATATCAATTGTCTTTACATCATTGAAAAGAGCGCTCTTTTCTTAACTAAAAAACGTTGGTTTTATTTTTGAGACAAACCAGTTTCAAGGGGATATTGCTGATCAAAAATGTGTACGTTATTCCACATCAACTTTTGAAGTCTAAATGTCTTTTTTTCTTTGATTTCACGTTGAATGACGTACACATTTTTGATCTGCAATATCCCCTTGAAACTGGTTTGTCTCAAAAATTAAAATAACGTTTTTTAGTTAAGAAAAGTGTGTTCTTTCCAATGATGTAAAGAAAATTGAAATTCAAGATGACCCTTTTGAGATATTGCCCTTTGAAATTGAGACACAATTGAGAAAAAAGAAATTTGATTGGAATTTCAACTCGCATAATTCAGCAATTATTTGAGCTATCAAGATGCCACTTGCACACCTTTCAGACGAACTATCAGGCTACGAACGAGGAAAGAATTAGCTTCAGAAAGTCATTCTCTTAGCAGATACAAGCTGATAACGTATGGTCAAAATTTGCCAAAATACGATTTTTTACCAACTTTGGCAGCAAATTGCAAAAAATCTACAGTGCA
This sequence comes from Uloborus plumipes, assembly GCA_038373865.1. Taxonomy (NCBI): domain Eukaryota; kingdom Metazoa; phylum Arthropoda; class Arachnida; order Araneae; family Uloboridae; genus Uloborus; species Uloborus plumipes. The sequence continues at coordinate 15,738 of JAXGGA010005284.1, read as the reverse complement.
TGGAGCTTTTGTTACACAAGTAGGCTATTTTACCCTAAACAGTGATCAGAATCACCAAATTTGAGCCTGATAATCGTCTTAAGGGTCATTTACACTATGTCCGAACGACACATCCGTCACGATTTTTCTTCCTCAGCGGACGGACGTACGTCCTCCAAATAGGGAGAGGCATTCATACTGTGCAGGCGAACGACAAGCACGTGACTGTATTCGTTCTTGAATCAAGATGGCGCCTGCACTCGCTCTGATTGGTTGCTTGTTTGCTGGACGGACGACCGTCACGACAAATATCTACTTTCGCCGTACAGGGTCATTTACACTATGTCCGAACGACACGTCCGTCACGATTTTTCTCCCCAGAAACCAGTTTTCGATCAACGTTGCCATGACAGCAGGCCGTCACAATCGGAACCCGTCGCCGTACGGCGAAAGTAGATATTTGTCGTGACGGTCGTCCGTCCAGCAAACAAGCAACCAATCAGAGCGAGTACAAGCGCCATCTTGATTCTAGAATGAATACAGTCACGTGCTTGTCGTTCGCCTGCACAGTATGAATGCCTCTCCCTATTTGGAGGACGTACGTCCGTCCGCTGGGGAAGAAAAATCGTGACGGATGTGTCGTTCGGACATAAGGGTCATTTACACTATGTCCGAACGACACGTCCGTCACGATTTTTCTTCCCCAGCGGACGGACGTACGTCCTCCAAATAGGGAGAGGCATTCATACTGTTTCAGACGAACGACAAGCACGTGACTGTATTCGTCCAATAAGAGAAATGGCGCGCTCATCTTGTAGAAACCAATGAAACGCTAGTTCAGCTGGCCTTGAATCGCCAGATGGCGCTTGTACTCGGCTCTGATTGGTTGCTTGTTTGCTGGACGGACGACCGTCACGACAAATATCTACTTTCGCCGTACGGCGACGGGCTCCGATTGTGACGGCCTGCTGTCATGGCAACGTTGATCGAAAACTGGTTTCTGGGGAGAAAAACCGTGACGGACGTGTCGTTCGGACATAGTGTAAATGACCCTTTAGGTCGCGAGCAATAAAAGCACAAACTTGACGATTTGGTCATTTTTTTCAAGACCCGAAAAAGAGGCCTTTATAAAATAATTTTTATTGGCTGAACCAGAAAGCTTATGGAGCTATAATTTGGTATGGTTTCATGCAAGTCTTATATGTACATCCAAAAAAAAATTTCATCAAAATCGGAGGAGGTCGAGTGGGGATTTTCTCGAAATTTGGGACACTTGACATGGAATGACCCTATAGTGACGGTCCGTTCCTTACGGACGGTCCTTCCCTTACTTTATAAGAAAACCATTCTTATCTGAAAAATAATACAGATGTCTAAAATGAGTAGAAAAACTTTATCTAGCCTCAAGTGATATACACTCAAGTGTTCATATGTATTAATGACAACCTGATTTGACTGACAGGCCTGATTTCTAAGCTGAAATTTTTTTAAACATGTGTTCATTTCACTGATGACTGTGATATAAAAGAAATAAGGCTTTTAGGTTTTCAGTTGTTAATTGCGATGAAACAATAGCAATCTTGAATCTCCAAAATAGCAATTGTTTCGTCGTTAAACCATTATTGAAGCTAACTTTCACATTTAATAGTATTTACTGATGGGACAAAATAATTAATATTTGATTAAAGCAGATACAAAAAGAAAAATATCTTGCAGTTATATGTTGATTATTTTATGGCCTAGGCAAACTTGTTCTTTTTTTATCCTAGTTTGATGGTCTTATCAATACCAGATTATGAACTTTCGTCATGGAGAGTGGGAAAATATGTTGTCTCGATTTCCATTAAAAATAAAATTTATTGTGGCAAAAGTGGGCTCACTTGCAATTTTGATTCTATATAGAAGAGATGTTGCTAAAGTAGGGGAGAGGGGGGCACATGTAAACAGGGGCACATGTGAACAAACAATATTTTACCCAGTTAACGTGAAGAGAAAAATCTGAAAAAAATGTATGTAGATGGCAGCAGGAATACTATATCCTGCCTGAAATTTCAAAGATCTAAACCATTTTGTTGTTTAGTTATCATAAGATCTTCTGTTTGGAAGGTGCTGATAAACTTTTCTGTTCCAGTTCTCGGAGTAAAAACACATCCGAAACTTTTTTTTTGCGATTTGAACTTTATTTATCTTACAGTGGGATTAATAAGGTAAGTTTTTATGCACTATTTAAAAAAAAAAATTGAAACAAATACAGTTTTTTATCAAATTAGGCCTAAGTTGCGATAAGGGGCACATGTGAACACATTATGTAGGGGCAGATGTGAACAGTTCACATGTGCCCCATAAGTTATTTAGTTATTTTAGTTTCAAAAATTGTTGATTTTTTTTTAAATTAAATAGTCTAACAAAGAAATATTGATAATTAAAAGTTTCAATATTCAAAATTTACAGGTTGTATCAGCCGTATTTGGTAATAGATTTATTTTTTAGGAAAAAAAATTATTTTTTAGTACATGTACACTGTTTTTTAGGATTCCAATAAACAATGGTGAGAACATACAAGAGAAAGACCGGCAGGGCTATGATATCAGAAAAAGATGTTGAAGATGCTGTACAAGCTGTCATGAAGGATAATATGTCAATTAGGAATGCGGCTGAGAGTTTTGGTTTGAAACCTACTATGCTTTTTAAAAGAGTCTGTCAATATCGAAGAAATTGTAACAAAGTCGGTCCACTTGGAATGCCAGATATATTTTCAAACAAGTATGCAAGTAGACAAATCTTTACTGTTGAACAAGAAACACTACTGGAAAAATATCTCATGAAAAGTTCAAAATTAAAATATGGTCTAACATATAAAGCAGCAAGGGAAATGGCATATAGCTATGCCAAGAGTTTGGGCAGACGTGTTCCTGAATCTTGGGAAAGAGAAAAAACTGCAGGTTTAGATTGGATAAAAGGATTTATGAAACGACACTCTACACTGTCATTAAGGAAACCTGAAAACACTAGTCTGAATCGGGCCTTAGGATTTAACAAGGCAAGTGTTCGAGAATTTTTTGAAAACTATGAGTCTCTACTGAAAAAGTTCAATTTTTCTGCTTCCGCGATATATAACTGTGATGAAACGGGAATCACGACTGTGTTGGAGGCTCCAAGAGTTATCGCAATGTGTGGAGATAAACAAGTTGGACAAAATGTATCAGGTGAGAGAGGTGAACTTGTAACATTTTGTGGCATAGTAAATGCAATGGGAAACACTGTACCTCCTGTTTTTGTATTCCCAAGAAAAAGATACAAAGATATTTTTTTAAATGGTGCTCCATCAGAAAGCTTAGGGTTAGCATACCCAAGTGGATGGATGACAGCGGATAACTTCCTAGAAGTTGTTAAACACTTCCAAAAGTACTCCCGCTGTACCACAGCAAATCCTGTTTTGCTTCTACTAGATAATCATGAGAGTCACATCAGTTTGGACATCATATTATTTTGCCGTGAGAATGGAATAGTACTCCTTACATTCCCCCCTCATTGTTCACATCGCCTACAGCCTTTAGATGTAAGTGTTTATGGTCCCTTCAAATCTGCTTTGAAAACTTCCTTCAATGACTGGTTGACATTACATCCAGGAAAAAGAATAACTATATATGAGATTGGACAATGTTCTTCCCCAGCTTTCACAGCAGCCTTTACATCAAAAAACATTAAGTCAGGTTTCTCTAAGCCAGGAATTTGGCCATTATCTCGGCTTGCTTTTACTGATGATGATTTCATTGCAACTCAAATAACAAGTTCGATGCCAGTTAATCCTGAGGAGGGCTCCACAAGCTGCAATGCACATGCCATTCGGGATGATCAAGTAAATATTGGTGCAAGCACGAGTACTTCTTTTGCCTCAAGTCCCACCCCAGAATGCGTAAGACCATTCCCTAGAATAGCGTTTCAAGATTCTACTCTGGGGAAAAGAAAGAAGCGTCAAAAAGGGAAATCAAGAATTTTGACTGACACCCCTGAAAAAGACATTGTTGTCAAAGCTATGGAAGAAAAGGCAGAGAAGAAGAGGATAAAATCTGCAAGAGTTGCAAAGAAAAGAAAGTTGGAACTTGCCAAACTGTTGAAAACAGAGCAGTCAAAAGTTGTATTAAGTGACACTGAGTCCGACATTAGTTTTGAAGACAGCAACTATCAAAAAATGTGTGCTGAAGTCAACTTTTCACCAGAAAATTTAGCTGTGAATGACTTTGTCCTCGTAGAATTCACTACAAAGAAGACAAAAATTCACTATGTTGGCCGTATTGAGAAAATGGAGAGTGATGAAGCATATGTGAAGTTCATGAGGAAGCAGAAGAATGAAACTTTCATGTTTCCAAAAACAGATGATACATCGATGGTAAACACTGATGATATTCTGCTAAAACTACCACCACCTACAATTTTAGGTGGCACATGTCGAGCTGCATCTTCTGTTTCTTTTTCTGTAAAACTTGAAGGCTACAACGTTCGTTGAATTGAGTTAATTAATTATGCTGAATGCCTACCTTGATATTTTCATTGCAAGTGTTTGTTAATGTGTAATAAACAGTATACTTAAAACTAAATATGCTTGGGTGCATTTTATACCATTTATGTATCCGTGTTTACTTGTGCCCCAGGCATGTTTACAACTGCCCCTCCACTGGGGCAGATGTGAACAAAATTTAACATATTTTGGACTTATTTTTTTGGGTGGAATTCAATGTTGAAGAAGAAAGGTAACTGCATGAAAGTATTAGTAAATGTTTGATTTATCATGTACAGCACTTGTTTCTTTTATATCTCAAATGAATAATGAAAAATATACAAAAATGTCATTTTTGTTCACATGTGCCCCCCTCTCCCCTACGTAAGTTTCGCCAGCAGAATTTTTTTTTTTTTTTTTTTGTATTTAAAGGGCATCACAGCGTTCTAGTCAAAATAAATGGCTATATTTCATCAAATACACTTATTCAAAAGTTGAAACAAATTTCCTTAAACTTTTTGCCCAATCTGAAATGCCATTCAGTAATAAGAGGTGGTTCTCTGACCTCATCTTTTAACTAAATATGTTATTTCAGCATTACTAAAATGATAGGTTTTATTGCAAGTAGCCTGTTATTTTTGCCCCAGATCACGTGTGGAGATTGTTAAAAAAAGCCACTTTCACTTGCACAATAAAATATAGTTATTCATACTGGAATAGTTTGAAATAATTATGGAAACACTTCAGAAAAGACTTAATTTGCTGATTTATACTGAGTATTTAATTCTTTAGCATTTGTTTCGGGTTCACTATACGTGAGTGCATACGATGCGTGAGAAAAGTTGAGATTTTTGGGTAAAAATGGAGTTGTACTCACACTGCCTCTGGTTGTGGACGACGAGCGCAAAGTGCCCCCGATCCAGGATCCTCGACAGACGGCCCAGGGTCGTTTCCAGGGTTATCTGCACAGAGCATTTTCGAATCATGAGAAAAAAAAAAGGCATGAATTTTACACATATAGGTCGAACATCTGTCCATCTTCATGTTACTAGAGTTACTGATGGGGATGGGGTAAATACCCAGTGGGCATGAAAATATTTTCTGGGTATTTACCCAGAGACAGACCCCGAAGGCTTCTTCCCACTCTCTTTGGCTGTCGCCTCTTTTCATCCACCCTCCGAGCGACCCTTCCGTTTCGTTTTCCCCCCTTTTCTTTTACCTCTAACCCTTAGTTGAAAGAATGGACAGGTGTTTTCCGTATTTACTTTCTGTTTGGCTCGTGAGAAGGGGGCAGCTAAAAAGTAGTGTGCTAATCTCGGTGACGACCGTGAAGAACGTTCGCCGCAAAATAATTCCGTTGAAGAAAACTAACTCAATTTTTAGCTTTATAGTCAAAATTTAAAGTTTTGACTTTTTAAAAATGTTTTTATTTATAACTGTAAACATTTTTTGCCTGGTCCTCATGGGCCCTATTTCGTATTCAGATGATGAAGCTCCTAATAAAATGTTTTTGATCAACAGAAGTTGAAAATTTCTACACAGGAACTTTTAAAGCGCATTGATTACGTGATTGCTCATCCAAAAAGCATGGCCGACGACAGAGTTTGGGATTTCCTTTTAGAAGTAAGAACAAACTTGAAGCAAAAAAAATGGTTTGCGCAAAACAAACACAAGTTGTATCTTTTTTTTTCCCCCTAAAAGATAGAAATCCCGTGTCAAAATAATTTATTTTCTTAAAAAAATCATTCGAAAGCGTTGCACTGTGTCGTCGGTGGCATAGTTCGGCAGCGAAAGCCCTCGAGAGTGGCCACTTGGGTGGAGAGCAGTGGTCGGAAGTAGCGCGCTGTAGTAGCTACATTTTTTAGTAGTTTGTAGTGTAGCGCACTATTTTTTGAAAAAAGTAGAGTAGTGAGTAGTGTGATGCAAAAAAATAGAAGTTTGTAGCGATTTCTGAAAGCTACTTTTAAATTTAAAAAAAGAAATAATAAATGAAAAAAAATTTTAAAAAAAGAGAACAAAGGAAAAGAACAAGGTGATTCTTGTGGCGAATATTCGTAAAAATTGTAAAAAAAAATCTAAAAAGGACAAATTTTAACAAAAAAAGGAAAAGTAACAAATAAATTTAAAAACAATTCCTATTTCTGTTCCATATTCAAATAAGGTAATTTTTTAATCTAAACCACTTTTCGAATTTTTTCGGTCGATCCTCAAACGGTGTATTCTTTTTATTTATTTATTTTTTAAAAAGCAGCCAAGTAGCGACTACATTTCAAAAGTAGTGTAGCTCGCTACATATAAAAAAATAAGTAGTTGTAGCTGTAGTTAACTACATTTATAAGAAAGTAGTTGTAGTTCGCAACAAAAAATATGTAGCTTTTCCAACCACTGGTGGAGAGGTATGGAAGGAAACGGGGAGCTCACCTTGTGGAAGGTCGTGTAGAGGATGTCGGAGACCAGGGAGGAGGACATCACCTTGCCGGCCATGATCTTGGCCATCACGTTGCCCAGGGTCACCATGCCCTTGATCACCCTGCAAAGACACACGGAAGGGATCAGCGTTCCACCGGAAGGGTTCTAGAGCTCGTCGGCCGATGAACACTCCCGCGGATGTCCGAGGTCCCGGCCTCGTCGAATCGTTCCCCCGGATCAAATTTCTTTGATGAAACTTTTTTTGAATAAATAAATACTTAAGAACAATTTTTTTCGTTAAAGTCTAAAATAGTAATCTCTGCCAATGACGGCTGAGAAAAGCAACATTCACATTCCATTCAAACTGATAGTCCAAGAGCTAGCAACGTTGAAAAAACAACAATTTCAAGACATCCGGCTCTTTAGTATATCTTTTCTATGCTCCTCTGAGCAGCATGCCGGGTGTCAGGGGGACACTCGTGTGAAAAAAATTGTGATTTTTTTAGCATTTTTGGGCAATTCTCAGTCAAATCAATTACGAAAGAAAAGTTTCTGACCTCCTCACTTCCGATTTTAACAAAAAAATGGTGTAAAGGACTCATATGATAAGAGAAGTAATCCTGCCAACTTTTAGATTTCTACTTCAGAAATGGCACGAAATACAGAGCTGTGAAGAATTTAAAAAAAGTCAAAAGTTTTTACACGCACCTTCTTCTCTAATTACAATAGAATAAAAATTAAAACACAATCGTGAAGACAAGAAATAGAGCTTTCCATCGATACATTACATGCCATACGTACGGCAGGTTTAAGTTTCTAATTTCCCCAAAATGGTTTTAAAAAATCACTATTTTTTTAAATAAAAATGTGATGCGCAGAAAAAACCCAACCACTCTGGCTCAGAGGAGCGTGGGTAAAGATGCATTGGGCAATTCTACTAAAAGTGGTAATGGCACAATGAAATATTTTTTCACATGAATAAAAACAAATTTTATTTTCAGACTAAAAAATGCCTGAACTTTTCAGTTTCAGCATACATTTTGGGATAAAATTTTCTTTATTGTCATACTTTGTAGCAATGCACCGATACGCAAATTAGCCGATTACCGATTAATCTGCTGTCGATGATCGGCGAAGCCGATTAATGGTCAAAATGATCATTTTCAACACTACCAATTTCAAAATCACAGGTTTCTTTCCTTTCTTTTACTATTCGGAATTTTGAAATAGTTAATATATTTATGACAATTTAATTTTCTCAGTTTTCCTAATGCTCCCAAAATAATTTCATCTAATTTCTTTGAACCAATCCTCATATTACTGTTAAAAAAATTACATTAACACACACATTGTTAATTACATTGACTAGACTTGAAAAAAAAAAATGATGGAGGCTGTAGTGAGCACTCTAACTTGGGAGTGCTTTTACTTCAAATTTATTTGCAGCTATTAGTAGCCATTAAATTTGATTTTTATTTTGTGTGAAAAAACCACTATGCTACGAAAAAACAGTATCCATGCATGAAAAATGTTGCAACATCGTCTATATCTGTATATTTATTCAAATAGAAAATAAATTAATTAAAAAAATTATGTCAACTATGAGGACTATTTTTTCTTAATATTTTATTCTTTGAATTATTCGTTTTGTTTTTACTCACTACATGTTATACTTGGTTCATTCTAGGGATGCACCGATTAATCGGCCACTTTGCCGATTATTAATAATCGGCAAAATCTTGCCGATTAATCGGATTTTTTTTAAATTTTTTATATTATCTTTTAAAGTATACCTTCACCAAGAAACTATGATAAATTGTTTTACTAACAGTGAATAAATGTAATTTTCTGAAATCCTTACTATAACATACAGTATGAAAGTGTGTACAGAGTAAAAACAAAACAAATAGTTGACGTAAAAACAAACGTAAAACTGATTGGAATATTAAAAGATAACCCTCTGCAAATTCCTGAAATTTTAAGTTGGAATTCAAAAACATGAATATTTATTTCATTTATAATCAGTCAAATTTTGCTGATCAACCGGCGGAAAAGATGTTTTAAATAAAATCAATTCAACGATGTTTGAGCACAATATTACGATGGATAAATTTATAAACAAGAAATAAATAATTTTCTGAAAACACAAGAATTACACGTTTTACGGAAGTGTAGTGAGTAAAAACAAAACAAATAATTCAAAGAATGAAATACAAAATAATAATAATAAGTTACCTCTCAGTTGATATAAAATGATTTAATAATTTAATATTCCTATTCTGAATAAATCTACACTTATAGACAATGTTGCAACATTTTTCATGTCTCGATATTTTACTCTTTAGCTTATTGCTTTTAAATAACCTCTAATTTTCAAAGAACAAAAGTCTTGAATTAAATGGCTACTTATAGTTGAAAAGTAAATTTAAATAAGAACACCCCTAATTTAAAGTGCTCATCACAGCTTCCCCCCCCCCGCCATTTGTTTTAATAACTATTATGTCTAGTGTGTTAATGTAATTTTATTTACAAAAATATTTAAAATATTTCAAAGGAAGTTGATAAAATTTTGAAACTTATTTAACATGGAAAAATGGAGAAAAACAAATCTTTTGTCACAAACAAATAAGTAACCGTTTCTAAAAATCGGAATTTTATTAGAAAGAGAAAAAACAGTAAGGGTGAAATTGGTATTATTAAAAATAATAAACCCGAACATTAATCGGCTCTGCCGATTAATCGGTAATCGGCCAATTTGCTTATCGGTGCATCCCTAGTTCATTCCATGTGAAATAAGCAAAAATAAGAAAAAAGTAGTAGCCCGCATGGTAATAGATTTTTATACAATTTGGTACACAGGTTCATTTTGTGCATACATAAAAATATCTTAAAGGTTTTGGCTTAAAATTTTATATTTTAGGAGTTACATGCAATTCCAAATTGGCCCTTGAACACCCTTCACACAAATGCTAAATGTTGCACTTTTGAAAGATTGCATTTATTAACTAGTGACTGCAAACATAAAAGTTCTACAGATTTGTAATCTTTGGAGTAGGGCAAATTATCGATTTACAGTAACTTTTTAAAAATCATGATAATTAACTGTTGAGTGAATTGTAAAAATCTAAAATATTTTATTTGTCAACAAAATTGAAGGTTTTCATTTTTTTCTCACGCAAAAAGGAATTCAGTTGCATAATTTAAATTAATCACCAACAACGTGTTAAGTTTCATGAAAATAATACCTTAATTTTGAAGCTGTATTTTAATTCCTTTATTTTCAAAATATTTTTTTGAACTTAAGTATATTTTGTAAAACAATGATTTTCGCCTTCATGTAGGTACAAAAATTTTCAGAAGGACACTTTGGAAAGCGCTCCAATTTTACAAGGATATAGGTCATTATGTCTACCATTGATTTGAAGAAGCTCGATCGTGCCTTTTGATTTCTTAGCTTTGTATTAAACGGACAGACAAAACATTTTCTTCGTATTTTATGTGAAGCTCCAGGAATTCAAAGGACCAAATAAACGACTAAATGGAGCAAAAGCAAGTGTATTTAGCATTAATTTCAGTTTCTAAAAAATGTGCAGGTATGATGAGGAACTTGGGCCAGGTGGGGTTATCTTGCGGATAAAAGTGATATCTCAAGAAATACAAATATGATATAAACAATCAATGGATGAAATAATAGTTTTTTTTTCTTCTAATTCTCATTCCATCCAAAAAGTTTCTTTTAATCTTCGTTAAGATTTGCTCAGATACTGAAATGATAGGTTTAATTTCAAGTAGCCTGTTATTCTTTCTCTACATCATGGTTGAAGATTGTTAAAAAAAGCCACTTTTACTTGCAAAATTAAATATAATTATTCATATTGGAATACAATATACTTTGCATTAATTATGGAAAGTCTTCAGCAAATACCTTATAAACACTCTCTCAAGAAAAGGAAACACGAAAGACTTTCTAAACTTACAAGAAATGCAAATTATAAATCCAATGTTAATTAGGCACTAATACGTTTTTAAGCGTTACAAGGAACGCCTTTCGCAATGCCAAAAATTGCGAGCTTATGGATGCACAGACATCCGACAATAAATGGTTTCACTGATGAAATTTTCTCTGAATTCAAGTTATTCTAATGATAAAAATATGCTGAAAGGCACTAATTAAAATTTGATATTAAATAAAAGACACTTCAACATGCTCTGTAAAAAAAACAAAAAAACAGCAAATTAAGGGCATTCCCTTTTGCTCAAACTAACATCTAAAAAAGTGGAAAAAATGAAAATTTCGATAAATTTCATTTTTTTAAAGTACGATTTCATCATTAAAAAATTTGACACCAATTATTAGCTTAGCCCAGGTAATTAGTAATAGATAATTTTACGCTCTGTATTGCTTTTTTTTTCCTTATTTTTCCATTTAAAGAGCTAGCAGAGTAGTTTGAAATCTGAAGTAAATTGAACAGATTTCAATCTTTGTTAATATCTCTGACTTAATGAAAGTTCGAAATAATTTTAACTTTCATCTTTCCTCATAGAGATTTTTCCAGAGAATGTGAAAATATTTATTTTTTAAACATGTATACTTATAACTTAGGGAGTTATTGAGCCACAAACTGGCTGTCCTGAACTCTGAAAATTCAGGCTTAACGTAAGCCTCAATTTCTGACGACATCAGCAAAGCAACAGAAAGTTTTAAAACTTTCATACTTTGCATTTCCTCGTAGATATGCATAATTTACCCTAATAAAAATTTTCATTGAAACCTGTGACATGTGTGCCACAACCGATTTGTTAATTTCAAGTGGAATGACCCACTTACGTTTGCTAAAAAATATTTATTTCTTTCTAACAGCATATAAAACATTGAAAAGTCCAAATGTGCAGGAATACCACAGACACGTACTTAGGCTGCCCTCTTCGATGCAAGAATGTGAGCTTATAGATGCACGGATATCCAATAAGAGCTTTTGACCCTTTTGTCAGGGATGCCTGAGCATCCATTAGCTAGCATTTTTGCATTGAAAAAATTCGCTCCTTGTAACGCCGAAGCACACGTCCGCAATATTCCTTCGCATTTCTGATTTTCAACATTGTTTTATATGCTGTTATTTCTTTGCACAAAGGTATGCATCTAATTATTTCTTGTTTATAAATGGATTTATCGTCGTTTCTTGTTCAACGCATATTTAAAGTCAGTTTAACTAAAACATTTTTTCCACTGTTAGATCAACAAAATTTGGCTGATTATAAATGAAATGAAATGCTCATATTTTTTTCAGTTAAATTTAAAAGTTCGAAAATTAAAATTATTCCTAATAGTGTCAAATCAATATCGGCTGTGAGGGTTATCTCTTAATATGGGACTTAGTTTTACGCACTGCACGAAGTATTTGTTTTGTTTTTACTCTGTACACATGCACAATCTCATGCCTCGTGTTATAGTAAGGATTGCAGAAAATTATTTACTTACTGTTAATAAAATTATTCATTATAGTTTATCGATGAAGGTATTCCTTAAAAAACATTTTTATCCCCTGATTAATGGACAAAATTTGGCTGATTATAAATAATCATCAGTGGCCGATTACGGCAGATTAATCGGTGCATCCCTAATATGTTGGCCGCATTTGACAGCACACAGACAGCAGCTAAAAATGCAATTTTAGAGAGAAATTCAAAGGCCGAAAGGCCATGTATTTCTTTTTTTTTTTTGACAAAACTATAAAATACCAATAAAACCAATGCTCCACTATAAATTTATGATTAATATATTCCAATAATTTCAACATTGGAAAATACCCAGACCACTTTTTCCGATCATACACGTAATGCTTAAAGCAGGTCATGTTTTTCTCCAAAGTTAAATTGAAGGTCTAAAAAAAATCTCATGTTATAAATTCACTTGATACATATGTCATATACCTTAACTTGTGACTTTCTGCATTTGGTAGAAAATTTTTAGATTTAGCCAATTTTTAGATTTTTATTTTAAAGCCAATTTTTAGATTTTTATTTTAAAGCCAATTTTTAGATTTTTATTTAAAAAATTGTACGAAATACAGGGCTGTAAAAAACAGCAAAAAGTGCGAAAAAAGACAAAAAGTGGTTCCTATAATTAGGAGCAGCATAGAACCTAATTCATTTGCATAGAACCACTTTTCATCTTTTTTTCGCACTTATTGCTGTTTTCTACAACCCTGTATTTCGTAAAATTTTTGAAATAAAAATCTAAAAATTGGCAGGATTACTTATCTTGTCATGTGGGTCCCTGACACCAAATTTTATTAAAATTGGAAATGGGGAGATCAAGAACGTGATACAGAATTCCCTAAAGTAAAACATGAAAATATTCCTGTTTTTTTTTTTTTTTTTTTTGAGTACATTACTATTGCTGTGCTAGACTAAGTTTTGTTGTGGGGCAGGAATAGTGTTAGAGCTATCAAATATATTTTTTAAAAGAAATTCCAAGAGGGTGTGTTATGAGATATTCTGGGTCAAAAGTTGCAGTGAATAGCCTTGAAACTTAAACCTGTCGTAAGAAAACCATATTGCATATCAATAGGAAGCTCTATTCTTTAGCTTCCCCATGGTTTTCGAATTTCTGCTCTACTATAATTAGGAGCGAAGTTAGTCATTTGTATGTAACCACTTTTCGTTTTCTTTCTTACTTTTTGCTGTTTTTTTACAGCCCCGTAGTTTATACAATTTTTAAAATAAAAATCTAAAAATTGGCGGGATTACTCGTCTCGACCTATGTGTCTCTCACACCAAATTCTGCTGAAAAGAGAAAGGTCAGGTCAAGGAGGCGATTGATCTGCCAAGGAATTGCCGAGTTTGCAATGTCATTCCATTGTCTGAATGAGAGACTTTTCAAGTAGAGCTTTGGTCGGGTAGCGGAGTTACCGAGTGCTCGGTACGACACTTGCTGTCACACAGTTTAATATTAAAAAATTTTGATCAATAAAATATTTCTGTAGCATTTTTCATTTTCTCCCCCCAAGTATTGCTTGACCCAAAATAGTCGCAACCTTTTTCTTATCTTACGATTAAAAATCTGACTTAATTTTTAATTAATTTATAATCTTTTCTATTCCTACAAGTAGGCCAGAAATTTTAATCAGCAAAATGATGGTTTAAAAAAAAATCACAATCTAAGTTTTCGAATGATTTGAAACAAATTAGAATATGATTGAAAGAGTTTTTGTTATCAGTCTATGAATATTCATCTTTGGGATCACATTGAACTGTTTTTGGCCAAAAGTCGATTGTACGTCACTAGTACGGGGCAGAGAAAACAACGTACACAAATGCACATTCATGCCCTTGGCATGGTAGATTGGCCACAGCTAACTTTTACTCTGTATTGCTTTTTTCAGATGTTTTTTAATTTTTTTTTCCTCATACCTAGAATACAATCGTATGTCGTGCATGAAGCAATTGTCTATTCTTCTAAAAATTCGTCATCATGAACACTATAATCCATTTTCACGACTCCTCGATATCGGCCGAGTATCATCGAGGACTCGGTACCGTAAAATGGGGTGTATAGGAACAGCGGGGTCAATCGGAACAAAACTTCCCGACCCTACAAAGAAATTTTTCATAAATATACTATTGGGTATTTGTCACCATGAATTTTTTTTTAGAAAGGTAGGATCATAGGAAGTAGGAAAAAATTACTTTTGTCAATCTGGCAACGCTACTGGCTTCTAAGGAGGGCTGCACGTGGAATGCTAGAAAACATCACATTTTCATAGACTGCAAAACTTCATATGCAAGAACAAACCTTCTTATATTTAAAAACTAAGAGTGGTATGTTTCAATTATACATGTATCTGAACAACAGAATACCACATTAGAAATTACATTTTTTATAAATTGTGTCATAAAAATGAAGAATTCTAAAAAATGCCATAGGAAAAAAATTTGCGGGGTGAATCGGAACACTTAGTTCTGTTGTTCCAATTCAAACTTATTTGAAGGAAACTGCTTAAAAAATCAAGATTCTAACCCCAATTCTTCTAATCAAGACAAGGACAAGGATTTATTACTGTTTATCCCTTCTCGTGAGCAACTAGATCTCAGAATGACAAAAAGTTGCAGATTTCAAAAGATTTTTTCTCCAGGAGACTTCTTTTTACCTAAAATACGAGAGGGAAAGTCACATAGACTTTATGTAGTAAAAATCTAGCACACAGACAGTGATGAATAGGCGAAAAAAAATTTCAGGACAATCCCCGAAACCCAGAGAGTTCAAGAAACTAAAGAAAAGGCAGAGTTCATCCCAGGAGATGTTATGAAAAAACTTAAGCCAAGTCACAATTGCTAGTTTTAAGGACAAGTATATGTTTGTGGACGACATGAGTGACTTCCATTCATGTTAAATCTTCGTATTTCAATTCAAAAGCATTTTTTAAAATTACTTTTCATTTTTCATGAATTTTGACAAATTATAAACGTTTACTGGTATTGAAATTACACACTTATTTGACAGTAATTACCTGTTCTTAGTCTTCCCCATCAATATTACTTATGTTTGTGAGACCTATTACAGGTTAAATTGAAAAAAAATAAAAATTTTAACATGTGTTCCGATTGACCCCTATCAACGGGGTGATTTGGAACACCCATAATTTCCAATATATTTTAATAATAATTGTTCAAAATGTTTTCTCTTTGCTTGGAATATCAAAAGTAAACCAAGCCCGAAGGTTTTATCCAAAAAATCAAATTAAAAAAAAATCTTTTAACTGCTTTTTTTACAATCAAAGCTGAAAAGTGTTCCGATTCACCCCATTTTACGGCATCGGAGATGCACAGACGAGCCGATCGGCCGACGACCA